>BJKM01000739.1:0-30000 GCA_015082035.1 Chaenogobius annularis
GTCCTAATCTGGCCCCGCCCCCTGCGCCCCCTCCCCTCCTCCTCTCTCTGGTATGGCCATGCCTCCACCTCCTCCTGGGTTTGAACCTCCGCCCTCTCCTCCTCCTATGACCTCCTCTCCTGCTGGCTATCCCGCCCCACCGGCCTCACCTCCTCCTCCTATAGCTGCAGCTATCCCCCCGCCTCCCCCCTCCGCTCCCATGGGTGGTGGTCCACCACCTCCTCCTCCACCTCCACCTCCTCCAGGACCACCTCCTCCATCTTTCAATGGGCCTCCACCACTTCCCTCTGGAGGTAGTCTGGCACCAACTCCCAAACTGCAACCGGCCCCAGCTCCAGAACCGGCCAACGACGCCCGCAGTGACCTGCTACAGGCCATCCGTCAAGGTAACGTACTGAACTGTACAATTTTAGGTATTGCAGTAATTTGTACTGTGTATTTGAAATAATAAATTCAGTTTTATATCAGAACTATTTAACTCATGCAATGATGGGTATTGCTTATTAAGTACATCTTGGCTGCTTTTTAAGATGGTAAATATGGTCATTGTGGTTTTATGTATATTTTGCTACAGGTTTTAACCTACGTAAAACTGAAGCCCAGCGTGAACAAGAGAAGAGGGTTGACACAGGGAATGATGTAGCGGCCATCTTGTCTCGACGTATCGCTGTGGAGTGCAGCGACAGTGAAGATGATTCTTCTGAGTTTGATGAAGATGACTGGTCTGATTGATCAACATTCTGTCTTAGTCAGGATGCGTTAAAAACCTATATTTTTTTATATGCAAAATTCCATAGCCATATACCAATTGAACAAAAAACAATAATACACAATAGTTTACCCAAAGTATCTGCCATCAGACTCATTTCAAGGCCCAATTTCTGTATTCATTCCAATGTATTTTGTTGATCACGCTGCAACTATATTTTGGTGCCTCTTTTGAACACATAAGTTTTAGGGTCCCTTGACTTGTCTTAATCAGTATAAGGTGTGCTGCACTTGAGCACATGGCTTTATCAGATTTTAGAGGGGGATAACTGCAACAAAAACAGTGCATAAAACCGTTGCATGCAGTTATATGGTAATTGCTTCTTAATAATATAAGTATGAGTTTATAATAAGTAAAGATGTGAATAGTTTTTATTGGATAATATTGTAAATCCTTCAGCACAATATATTCTATTAGTATTTCACTTTGATAATAGAAACGTTTTATTTGTGAATGGATCAGTTAGTTAATAGCACAACAGAGAAATAATCATTCAGTTTGGATAACACAGAAATATTGTCTCCAAAATGGGCTTTTTTAAAATTACCGGTACTTTAAACACTGTCTCATCTCAAATAGTTCAAATGCTGCTTTTCCATCTTCTTAAGTGCCTTTACATGTAGTGCATTTTATTGCTTCCTGCTAATCACTTTGACCTGCTTTGAAGTAACTATGGTTTTGGTGTTGATGTTTTCAAGTGCTTTTATTTAAATGTGTTATATTTGTAAACACAATCATACCCCTAAGGTAACTTCTTCTGCACTACATTCCTTTTTCTACTTGTCAAATAAAGATTTTGAAATCCAAGTTTTGTGTTTTGCCTAATGACTGTGAGAACGCTAAATAAGTGTATGGTCTAAGCAGGAATAAATATCCTCTTAGCAAATATGTCATAGTTCTGGTCTGTAGATTTATTAAGAATCTTTTGTGAAGGCTGAGCAATGCAAGAATTGCTTCTGCTTTGGTAGGAGCAGTCTGTGCTCAGAGGAATGAAGAGTGCGGACATCACAGAGTAAGAAAAAGCATATTTATTATTCATCAGTATAAAATATTCATTTCAAAAAAGTTGTGCAACAACATGATCAGTACTTTTAAAAGTGCCTTAATATGTGCAAAACAGTATTTCAAACATTTAAGAACAATGTTATACAGGGCTTCAAGTAATTAACAACTGGATCACTTTCAGTGCACTGTGATAGGCTTCTTAAGGACCAAAAACTCCACTTTTAGAGGAGGATATAAATAAGATTATCAGTGACTATTACACTCCACGGATCCAGTGGAGCTACAATTGACTGAGGATGAGGCACAAAGTACACACAAGTTTTCATGGCAAACACAGAACCCTCTCTGGATTTCCATCCACTAGGACATTTCAGTACATTCTGGTTTGCAAATGGATGCTGCTTGTGTGTGGGTGTGTGTTTGTGTGGGTGAAGGAGAGACTGCTTGTTCTGGACTAAACATAGTGCAACTATTTGTTTGTCCTAGACATCAAGCAGAAACTATTTGGCATAGATTGTGAGTTTTTCTTGGAATTTGGCAGTTTACACATCCACAGGGTAGTGCACATGTGTGCTGTGTGTGTTTCTGTGCGGGCAGCAGGCCTGCAGCAGCACTCTGCGGATGTCCTTGTTTCTCAGACTGTAGAGCAGAGGGTTCAACAGGGAGCTGCCTGCAGCTGGCACAAGGGTGGCATATGTGTACAGTGGTGGGCTTGATGCATCACCCAGAAGCCCCCACAGAGAAAAAGGCATCCAACACCCCACAAAAACACTTAGCACGAGGATGAGACGAGAGAAGCCTCTACCGCTGCCATGCTTGCTTGCATATGGCTGATTGGCAGGCAAGAAATGCCTCTGTGTTGCTATGGCATGGGCATGTCGCCTTGCTACTTGACAAATTCCAGCATACAATTGTAGAGTTACCATGACAACCAGCAGGAAGCCTCCGCACAAGAGGGACAGGTACGTCCTGGTCAAAGGTCGTGTTACAGAGCAGGACTGTGGATCTTCCAGACAGTGCCAACCCATTGCAGGCACCGCTCCAATAACACAGGCCCCGAGCCAGACCAGCAGCAGGAGCACAGCAGCCAGCGTCGTGACTGTCCTGATCCATAGGTGAGGGCGTGGCTCAAAGACAGGTATCGGTCCAGGGCCACACCCATCAGGCTACAGAGAGAGGCAGTCAATGATGTTACCAGCAGTCCTGAAGTGAACAGTTCTGACCAATCACTGGGCTCCACGCAAAACAAGAAGAGGAAGTGCAGAATCAGAGCTACACCTGCGAGAAGATCTGCAAGTCCCAGACTCGCAAGCAGCAGAAACACAGGCGCACGAAGAGAGGGAGTGGCCAAGATGGTGGTCACTACTATTGCATTCTCCATGGCAATAACAGTTCCAGATATGCACAGAGCCACGCCCCACACCGTGAGCGGCGAGAGCTGAGAAGGAGAGGTGCTTGGCAGGTCGTCCACGACATAGAAAGGCTCCTCACCTGAGGACTCCACCCAGCCAACATCTGAAGCATTCAGGATCATGGTTGATCTATCATGAAAATAATTCACATTAGCTGCCACAGTTGATCACATCTTCATAGTGCATGTTCAGTACCCTATACACATCCTGGCACCATGACTTGGTCTGCTTACAGCCAATGATCTGACACATTGGGCAACTTGTACTGTACAATTGATGCTAATCTCCTTGTTAAAAATATGTTATTTTACAGTCAGGAACAAATACCTGTGTTCATAGATTAGTGTACTAAACAAGAGCAATATTAGAATTGACAATATAGATTAATAAAATGTAAGTGGTTGGTGTGGATTTTACATAAAATATTAGTTTATATATGTATTTAAACTTTTTTTATAGGCCTTTAAAATTATGTTTTTAAATCAAATCATAATTTTCTATGAAAATCTTCATGGTCAGTTTGTCCCCTCGCGTTTATGAATTGTGGTTAGGTATATCCCAGTCAGCATCAGCCGCGGAGGATTCAGTTGTATAACACACTGGCAGGTTTGATGCGCCGCACAGGTCAAACCCACAGTGCGCTCTGATAAACCTCTCTACAGTATTCAGGATGTTGTATTATGAATGCATCTTACCTTATTAGCAAAACTGGATTGGATTAAGTCTTCGCGAAGAATCGAGGGTTCAAAGCTGAGTGTCGGAATGAAGATGCTGTACGACCAATGTGTTGCGGCGTGATGGATCTTTTTAAAACGTATGGCAGCCTCAGTAAATGCTCCTGGTTTCAGTCTTTATCTATGAAGCATAAATGTCCTGTGTCTTGCTCGCATTTTCTCTTGTAGTCCAGGTCTCTCCAGTCGTGCACAAATGCCAGAATGGATGCTTTTGCCCTCAGACACGTCTACAAGAGAGCTCAGTCTGACGTCAGTCAATGGGGGCGCTCAACCAATAAGGCTCTAGTACATCAGGTACGAGGAGTATGAGGGGGGTGTAAAGGGAGTAATTTCATTCAGAAACATGCGGCATCGCATTTGGCCCATCCCACTGCGGTTCACTCTTGTTTCATTGCTAGTAAATAATGGGCTCCCGTGGACTCCCGTTAGCTGAGCCATCACCGAGACGGCACAAATGTTGTCAATCAAAGCTGAGCCGGTCTGTGCCATGGTCTGTGCCATGGTCTGTGCCATGGTCTGTGCCATGGTCTGTGCCATGGTCTGTGCACGCGGGAGAGCAGTTCTAAGACTGGAGCTGTCCATGGTGCTGAAGAGCGCAATGGTGACTCATGCCCGACCCAACAATGTACGCATTCCCCAAATTAACAGTGCACCTTTTCTAAGCCATATGCAATATCAAGGCAAATGCAAAATTGGTTTACTGACGATGTCGCTCATTTAAATGCACTAGAACCTAAAGCTTACGTAGCCTATGCGTATGCATCTAATGGCTTTTGTTTTTAAGCAACAGCTCCTTGATTCACGGTGACTTTTTCAGTTCCAGGGCATTCGTTTTCTGATAAATGCAGTTGTAATTGAAATATCGACAGGGATTTCGTGGCTTTCCCGGTTTCTTGGTGTATGTGCGTGGATACTGCAGGGTGGGCTTTGCGTGGTCGCGCATAACAATGTGAGGGGAATCTCGTCTTCTTACAGCCATATTAGGACACGCTTCCTGCTGCTAAACCCCGCCTACGTCACCGAGAGGATTGGAAAGCAACCTTCTTCTGCTTAGCCCCAGTGGAGTCGTGACTAAAGAAGGTCGAGAAACGTCCCCAAATTCCATTTCCCATAATACATTTTTAAAAAATAAAAAAACATGGCACATATTCGGCTTGTAGGCAAGATGATGTCATTGTGCATATTCATCTTAAACGATGCCTGAAGTGTATTCTAACGCTTTCAAGTGCAATTATAGCCATTTACTATAATTCATTCAATATAACCAAGCATGCCTCGCTGAGGCATGTCTATTGATTTTGTGGCCCACAGTGTAGGAAGACATCGTGCGTCCCATGTGGTTTTTCTATGATTTCACACCAACACACAAAAGCTCTTAGCAGTGTCCAGACTGCATGAGCAAGAGAAGTGGGAGTTTAGACGTATTCTTTTAAGCTAATGTGGGTGTAAATGACCCCAAAGCCTATCATGACATACGCCTTGCAGGTGAATCTCACTTGAATTATAACTTCTGAGTGGGGCTGTCATCTTTTGTAAATTTAATCACACATGACTTACAGTGTACTTCTGACGCATATGAGTGATGGGCTTTAACACCATCGCCATCTTCTTCACACTTTATTTTTTATTTTTAGAGTGCTCTGCGTCTGACTGGACATAACTGTGACTACTGCAATCATTTTATATTAGTTTAGTAACTGATATTATACAAGTCAGAAAAGCATTTTTGTATATAAGGTATATGGACAAAATAGAAAATACTTTTATTAATGAAAATAAAATGTGTAGACAAAATATTTAATTAGTTTCATAGAGCAAGATTTTAAGTTTCAAACTGAACATTTCTCTAATTATTTAAAACGCTATCCGTTGAAATGTAATAACATTTATTTAATCACAACAGTCTAGTTTAAAGGCTTGGTTGTTTATTTGAACTTTAGCCCTTTGGACATGAGGCGCTCGTTAGACACACCTTTAATATGTTCAATGTTCCTTTTGTTCAAAGCCTGGAGGACAAAAGTCTTCAACCAAATTCCTTTTCGTCAAAAACTAACATAGTTGGAATTGCTCCAGCATTTACTAGAACACACGTTTTAGAGCCAGCCAGTCAGATGTCAGTTCATCTGAAGTGGTGTCCATTTCAGTTGGGTTAAGGTGGGCCACTTGTTGCCAGGGAACCAAGTTGGGTGTCTCTCATGTTACACTGATGCCTTTGTCCCATCAGTCTCTCCGTGACTGCCCCAGAGAAGAATCATAACTTTATTTGCCTTTTTAGCATACTAGCATAGCATAAAGGACTACATATTCCTGGTTGCGATTACTGGTGTTCTGTAGTTGTTACAATGCAGCAAGTAGCATTCAAGATCGTCTGCTCCTGTTTGTTGCTTTTTGTAGCAGTGAACTCTGCATATTCACAAGCAGGTAAGAGATCATTTTTGTATTTTGTTTTCTTTCTAGGGTTAAAAAAAGAAATAAGGAAAGAAACTCTTTAATTTCACTATTGAAACAAATATTTCGTTCCAATTATATTTAACTAGCAATAATCATCTTCACTTTACTTTATCTAAATTCAGATAATGTTATATTCTCAGTGTTCAAAACAAACGATTTCCCATGTTTATAATTATTTTCCTGTGAATCTAAATACAAATGTTACACCTTTCTTTTTTACATTTATATATCCAAGTTTGAATGATTCCAGCAATCTAAATCCAATAGTATACTTGTCCACTTGCTGACTGGTTTCAAGAAAGTTTTCAACTGCCTGCCATTTTATTTGTACTCCAGACCCAGACTGTTCTCAGGCCAACTCATGCGACCTGTGCGTCGGAGCCTCTTTGCTCAACTTGACAGGCTGTGTTTGGAGGCTGTGCCCAGAAGGTGACGTCTACACACACACATATACACACACACACACACACACACACATTGACCGCTGATAGTAACTCTATCATCACAGCTGCTGTAACTCAAGCGTCACTGGTTTGTCCCTGAAAACTAAATAATTCAGTTTGCTAGGAAGTTCATAAACCTAAACAAAACTACTGTAGGTGTAAGAAAGTCGATCATGCATAAGATTATGACCAGTTGCCAGATCAGCCAATTACAATGCAGCTTTTATAACACTAAAATAATAATAATAATAATAATAATAATAATAATAATAATACAAGTTAATTTGATGAGATAATCCGCATTACTTCACTTGTGGATGAATGTTTTATTTCATTTTCATGTTCATTTTTTTTAAGTAACATTTCTTTTGGGCTGTAATTAAAGGTGTACTATGTAACTTTTCTGGTGGAGCTTTGCCCAGAATGTTCCACAGTATGGCAATAAACATATATATCGTGCATTTCAATTATAGGTGTGTTTATTAGTCTGAAATACCTTGAAAAGACACAGATCTGACCTGTAACTTGGCCTGGTGGCATCCTGTGCTGGTCTACATGGAGAAAGAAATGCCATCCTGGAACATTCCAAAGCCATAACATCTCCAAAGAGGCAAGCAGAAAAGTTACATAGTGCACCTTTAGCCAAATGTTTAGAGCTCTTTTAAAAAAATAAAATACACACACTTGCAAATTTGATCAAATGTTATGCATGCGCTCACAAAATATCAAACAATCTTTCTGTTATAACACAGATAATGACAATGGTGTATGTATGCGGGACGGAGGAGACACTGCAGATGACGGGAGGAACTGCAGCTGGACCAGAAGTATCAGAACTGTGCTTAGGTAGTAACTAACACTATCACCACAGACGGTTTTCAATAAAGACGGTCATTAATCACCTCTTGTGTATCTGTCCAGTCGTGGAGACACTTGCTGAAGATGGGACTGACGCAGGTAAATGATATGCTCTACACCCCCACCTTCCACGCATCATTCCCATAAAAGCTATTTCCCTGAAGCCCCTCACTCAATAACATGGGCCTACTCAGCGCTGCACAGTAACATGCTACGCATGCAAACGCCATAAACACCTTTATATAAGCTTGCCCATTCACCAATAATTATGTTTCTCTCTGCAGACCGTGAGAGCACTCCCAAACCTGAGTTCTCCCAGGCTAAGTTTGACATGTCCAGCTTTATTGGAGGGATAATCCTGGTGCTGTGCGTCCAGGCGGGTGGTTTCTTTGCAATGCGCTTCCTGAAATCAAAAGATCAGAGTAACTATGAAACCATGTAAGTTTGTAACAAAAATAAGCATTTCATAGAAAGTATGAAGGTCAGTGTGGGAGACTGTTGTAGCATTACCGCCCTCTGGTGGCAGATACTGTGAACTGTGGCAAAACAAAGCAAAAACATTAACATCCTAGTTTTGATTTCACTCTAACTCTAACTCTGATCTTCACAAGTGTCTGTGTGTTAATTCTCACAGTGAACAGCCGCAGTGAGGAGCAGACAGCGGGAGGACAATGCGAGAGGACAAATGGAGATCAGGCGAGCTGTGACTCATCAAGTTGTGACGATATTACTTCCTTTTTTCTGTATTGTCATTTTTGTTTTGGTCCCATGTGTGAACCCCTGGAGGATGGATGCGTAAAGGACAATTTAAACTGTGTGCAAGCATTGTGTAACAACTGTCTGCCTCTGCATGAGTGTGTTATATTTGGATCTTATTCAGATTTGACTTGGACTGTTGAAATTGTGTTTACAAAACCTTAATTAATATTTTCTTCTGTAATCTATAAACAAATTAAATATAGGTGAGTTGTAAAATTAGATTGACATTGGTTGAGTACTTAAATGTTTCAATATTCAATTATCTCTAACCACAATCTTCAACATTGAGTCTAAATTTTACATAAACAAGGTTGATTTGCAGCTCTCTTGAATTCCTTGGATACAAAGTTATTTATTCAATTACATTGATGCACAATTCATATTTGTACATTGTCTGTGAGATCTGTTTGATTTGTGGAAATCATTGTGTTTTTGTGATGACATCAGTTACAGATTAAGAACAGTGTCGGTGTTGAGTAAATAAACGGCATGCAAGTCTTTTTGTTTTATGGAGATGTTTTTTAGTTTTTATCAAGTGGAGTTGATTGTTTAGTGATGAACTGATTTGGCCTAATTGGGTGTGGCTGATATGTGCAAACAGCAGTGTTTCTCAAACTGTGGAATGAGGTCCATTTGTGGCGACAATTACTGTCATGGATAATTTCTTAGAGGAGATGTATTGTGCTTTTTCAGGTTCAATTCAATTCAATTCAATTGATTTTTGTAACGCCCAAAATCACAACAGTAGTTGCCTCAAGGGGCTACAGTGGAAAAAATAAATAAATAAACAAAAGGTTCTCAGTGAACTATAACAAAGGTACATTTTGCACATTGTAAACAACAATATTGATCTAAAACAGCTTAATAATAGAAATAGATCCACTGACTTTCTGTTCAAAACTATTTTTGAAAAGTGGCAACATGACATTTTAGAACCCTACATGCATAACTCGAGTTGAAGTCTGAATGTTTCCAATAAGCACCATTGGGATGTGGGTGGGCATAGAGGGTAGGTGAAAACAGGAATTTTCAGTTACAGGACAATACAGGAGTACTCAGTTATGCAGGAATCAACCAAAGTATAACTTTGAGTTAACTAATCATGAAAGTGCCTTGTAACAACCTTTAAAACCTATAAGCAGCATAGCTATTTCACAAGAATACTGAGGGAACATTTGGGGGCCTGGTTGGTTGCACCGATCAATGTGTTAGCCAGGACCTCAATATGCCTGGACACAAATAAAGCTCCAATTCAACAGACTGTGGCTACTTTCAAGTGTGTTGACAAAGAGCTGAATAAGTGCTCCCCCCCTTCACACATAGACACAGGAATGCCTGCACGCTCTCATTAGAATACGCTACACATGTTTCTGAAGCTGGTTCTTCTTCCTACAAACCTCAGGCGTATCAAGGAGCGCAAGCAAACAGCGCTTTGTGTGTGTGTGCTTAGCAGGTGTGGCGGACCGCTGCACAGTCACATCCCACCTCCACCCTGGGCTGGTGTAACATCGCGTGTGAATTTACACGCACGCGCGCGCACGCACACACACTCACACACACACACACACACAGCGCACACACACACACACACACACACACAGCACGCACACACACACACACACACACACACACACACACACACACACACATACTTTCTGTTTGTTGGCGTCCGTGCGCTGTCCGTGTCCCAGAGCCGAAGAGGCGTGGCCACAGCGCTCGTCAAACTCACGCGTAATCTCTCTTCCATTTAGACTTTTAGTCAGTTTTTCCTGATGGAATAAGAGAGGCTGCAGAAACAGGTAATATTAGTTAATCAATTTCGGTGCATGTTACATTTTTACACATAGCTATTTTCTATGAGTTTATTGTGTTGTTGTTTACAAACGAAAGTAGCGACAGGTGTCAACTCTCTCGCAGTCTGTGTTTTTATGATGGGGAACGGTTACTGCTTCCACTGAGTTAAAACTAGATCGTTAAGATTTCTTTCCAAAAGGCATTCTTGACAAAAAACCTCGACACCTCTTATGTGTTTCGACGCCATTTGCGTCTTTTAAGTGCATTTTATTCGCTAGAAATGATGACTATTGAATTTAAGTATGTTGGTTGAATGTGATTTACAGGCGAGTTAAACGCATGCAGTCTATGGAAAAGCCCACGTCGCTGAACTTTGGCTAAACTCCAAAACACTGCATCTGAATTTTGCGCATGCGTAATTTCATGTGTAACTTGGCACACGAGGTTATCACCTTCTGATTTAAAAAAGACAAACAAAAGCAATCATATTTACGTGTGACTAAACACGTTATTTGGTCATGTATTATTTGTTCAAAGTAGGCTGGAGATTGAAGTATATCTAAAAACAGAATTAATAATAATAATAATCAGCCCCCAAAAAACCCCCAACCAAATTTTTCTCATATTAATCGATCAAGATTTTGTATTTGATTATTTAGTCTTAATAAACAAAAACAAATTATTTCAATATTAATTTATGAACATAATGATTCAGACATTTAATCATTGATTTTAAGACAAGACATATAACATTTCTGATCTCTGCCCCATCCAATTGTTTTGCTGCTGAGCTTTTACTTTACCTCTGTTAAAAAAGCATGTTATTGACAATTACAGGAATACTAATCTCGATTCAAATTTGATTAATTGCACAGCCCTGTGTTACTAAGGTGCCAAAAGAAAGAGGTTTACAATTTATGGTTTTAAATTTTAACAACATAATAAATGATCTAATTTATAATTGTGTAGTTGTTTTATTGTAGCTGAGCTCAGTGTCTGAGATGGAGGAGACTCAGACGGCTCTGGACCTGAGCCACCTGACAGAGGAAGAAAACGTCCTCCTCAAAGTGTTACAGCGAGACCTGGAGCTGGCATCTAGAGGAATCGCTTAAGGTCAGAGGACTGTTTATTTCAAAATTCGAGCTTTCTACTTGAAGACAAACCAAAGCAAGAGCTGAGTTAAATTATGAAACACAAAATGTGTTTCTTATTTATAGGCAAGTGTATATTTTCGAATGTTTGTTTTTGTTTGTTTTCAGAAATCCAGGAGAAAGAGAGTGATCCGGTGCGTCTTCGGTCTTTATCAGGCGCTGGTTTGATGATGAGCGCAGTAAGCGGCACTAGCCACGTCTGGCTGATCTTGTTCACGCGTCCATGCGCCTCCGAAAGTCAAAAGCAAAGGTCAGCCATGCCAGTTGTCTTATTGCACTATCCCCCTGTTATTGCAGAGTGGTTTTGTTGATGTGGGATTTCCCACTGATGCTTGTGTTGTTGCTATAGTACAGATGTGCCGCTGAATAAATTTTAATGGGGAAGCAAAGAGAATCATCACCAAAGACAACCATTCACCTCCTGACAATGTCTGAACAAATTATGGAGAAAGCAGCTGGTAAGGTGGTATGTGTTAAGCATATTTCACAATAAAGTGTAACACTAAGTATCTATGTTTTAGAAGCCTGCGGACTTTGAAACCTACCCTACTCAGAAACGTACACAAGAAAAGGTCTGTAGTTTTTATATTTGATTTGTCTCAAACTTGACTTGAGCCGATTTAATAAAGGCATTTATTTTTGTAGTGATGTCACACTCACATCACGTTTAATGAGCTCATTGTGTTATTACATCAAATGAATCTGCACCATACAACAACAGGAAATAGAACTTGTCAGTGTCAACAACAGTTATGGGCAACTTTTTGCACTTTGGCAGTATAACATCATGTTCGAACATGCTTGCTTTTTATCTGGAATCACATTCGTCTAATGAGCTATAAAATTATGCTGAACACTACGAATTAAAATACTAATTAAATCAGACAATACACCCCCTAAAATTCTGTACCAGTTAGTGCTAATTTAAGTATTTTTATATTACAGTAAAATGTTCCATTTTCCTCCAGGTTGTACAGGAAAGCACAGCATTGAGCAAAGGTAGACTATTTTCACATTTCTCTGACCAAATCTATTGTGCTAATGGTGCCAATCAAATATGACGTATTCTTTTGCTGCACTTTAGAGTATGAAAGAATAAGTAATGGGAGGCACGCAGAGGAACCTGAGGTGAGGCACAAATGGACTTTGGAGGGAAATAATTACTCTCTATGTTGGTTGTCAAGGGAACAGGTTGATTTGTTCTGATTTCGACTTTTTGGGACAAATACATTGTACAATTTTGTATTATTTGGTTGGAACATTCACTTGTGGTACTTCTCTTATCTACTTTTCAAAAATGTTTAGATTGTGTAATATTTTCCAGATGTTCTTTTACTTTGATTTCATTCAGAAATACAGCTCACACGTCATTCAATGTTAAGTGCTCGTCCAAAGCCTTGATAAATTGTCAGGGTTTGCGCTAAGAGTGAAATCACTGTACTTGAACTTTATTTGTGACCGCATGGAATTTCATTGTCTAATTTATTTCTGTAAATCAGGAACTGCAGATGGACACTTGCTATTTATATGATGCAAAACATCCCTTTCTTATACAAGCAAAATGGTTTTGTACATTGTCAATTCAAATAAAGACTAGACTAAACTAAATCTTATTACATTTTAAGAGGAAAACCTATCCTATGTGATGAAGATGCTCTTAAAAATGTATTGCTTGACTCATGATTATAGTTTAGTAAACATAAACTATAATGTATGCTGAAATAAATACTATTTCAGCATTTATTCATTTTAATAGTAATTATTATGGACAATTATTTTGCAATATACATAAATATATCAATAAATATAATATGTACTATTTTCATACCAATGCAATAGGGCGACGTTAATGGTCACGATGAGGACAGTGATTCCATCGGCAGCAGTCTGAATGATATGGATCCCACATCTTTAAAAAACAGCAGCTCTGCCGGCAGTCTGCACTCCAGCTACACGGTACACACATGCACGCACACACACGGGCACGCACACACACACACACACACACACACCCACACCCCTGGTTCCATCGTCTAATACTGACGACGCAAAGATGACTCAGCCCAGGACACTGACGTCGGCACTGATTACTGTTGTACCTGCTTTTTAGCTGAGTGGCAGCATGATGAGTTTGTTCAGTTCCGGAGACTTTGGCGTGGTGGAGGTAAGGGGCCGGATTCAGTTCTCGTTGGTCTACGACACACACAGAGAGGAGCTACAAATCAAAATCTACTGCTGTGAGGACATTGCTGCAGCGCGAAAGAATCGCTCTGACCCGTAAGTATAAAAATTTGTTGGTCAAAGCCACCCAGAGGTTTACACGATTTTATCATCCCCCAGATACGTGAAAGCCTATCTCCTGCCGGACATGTCAAGTCAGAGCAAGAAGAAAACCTCAGTGAAGAAAAGGACTCAAAATCCACTCTATGACCAGACACTCAGAGTAAGAATCTACAGAACTTAAAATCGTGAATCAAATATGACCGTGTTGGAATATGCCCATTGTGCATGGGAATGTTGTCCTCAAACTTCAATTGTTAAGAAGCAAAATTTAGAAGTCAAGCCAGAGGAGATTGAAGTATGACCACAACAAACAAAAATAAGTGGACACATGTGGTATTGAAGGATAGCCCACATAGTCCTTTCTAACCAATAAGTCAATGTGCTGCTGTTTTCTAGGAGTCTCATTGCACAGTTGCATTCAGACATTTAATCGAGTTAAAACTAATTTTTCCACCAAGAAAACATTTCTTATAGTGTCATATGAAAATACAAAAGGAGGGGTTAATACACTTACAGAGTCCAGTTATGTTTAAGGACAGCAGTGAAACAGTGACCTTGGTAAAGCTATTACGTCTTATTCATACACAGTAATGTGACTTTTTATCTCTTAGTACAAACTGCGTGTTGGAGAGCTGCGCAGCCGGACATTAAACCTGTCGGTGTGGCACGCAGAACCCCTGAGGAGAAATGTGTTTTTGGGAGAAGTGGAGCTGGATTTGAGCAGCTGGGACTGGACCTGCACTCAGCCTCTGTGGCAGGAGCTACAGCCAAGGGTTGGTCAGCTGTCAAAAGATAAATCATAAAATATACAGATTGTTTGCACACTCACTCCTATTTGCCAACATAACATGAGTCAGTATTTCCCCCTGACTTTTATGTTAAGATTTAGCAGACAAAAGATTAGGGAGGAGTGTTTCTGGGAGAGCTGAAGGAGAGGAAGACATGTTGTGAATATAAATGAAGGCCTTACGTAACTAAGATGACTGTCTTCAGGCTTACCTCTGATTTGTTTCCCATTTCCTCCTTTGTGTCCATCACTTTTTGTGGTAATTTTTTGTATGTCTCTTCCTTTCCAGGTTCATTTGAGTCCAGACGCCTTAAGCAGCCGAGGAATCATCATGTTGTCTGTAAAATTTGTCCCTGAAGGTTTTGAGGGTGAGAAAGAGGCGGCGACCATAATGAAGATAATATCTATATCACTATTTACAGTATGTGTTATTGTAGTAGTGTATGTTTTCTTATTCAAGGTGGTGGTTTGCCTCTGACAGGAGAGTTACACATCTGGCTGCGGGAGGCTCAAGGTCTTCTGTCCAATAAAGGAGGTCCACTGAACTCCTTTGTTAGATGGTTTGTAAGCATTATATCATTACCAAATTAGAGTTTAGTGTTCATAAAGTAAAATGCTGAATGTTATTTAACAAGCCATGTCATTACGACCACCATATTTTTATTGCTGTTATGTTACCCGTCTTGACAAACTGTCTTTTGTACAGACCCACGTCAAACTAACATCAACTTGATTCTTTCATTACCATCACCAGTACAGACAGGGAACATTTCTCTTTGTATCCATTTCGGTTAGCTACATCCTTCCCGATGCTAGTCGCCAGAGTGGTCAGAAGACTCGTATTGTGAAGCATACGCTCAGCCCAACCTTCAACCACACAATGGTGTACGACGGCTTTCAAAGCAGCGACCTGAAAGAGGCTTGTGCCGAGCTCACAGTGTGGCAACGAGAGGGTTTGAAGACACTTATTCTGGGTGGGGTACGGCTGAGCTGTGGAACCGGTGAGGCTTTAGGATTATTCTATATTTTCATTTTGGTTTCAGATGGATTGGTCTTTTAAAATGATAAAACAAGCTTTTTGAATTGTGTGTTTAGTTTTGTGTGTCAGTGCTACAGAGTTCACTGTAGGCATTTCAAACATTTCGCACGGGCATGTTGTTGGGGTAAGGTCATTTCTTGGCACCCACAAGCCTCTAATGTATGTGTTGCACACTAAACTGTAAGGTAATGCTTGTAAAGCTACATTATGCTTTGTCAATTTCCTTTTTACTCACAACATTACACTTTGTGACATGCTTAAGTGATCATTTGAAAATCCTCAGTCGTATTTTTGTTATGACAGGCCAGAGTTACGGTGAGCCAGTGAGCTGGATGGACTCTACGGAGCAAGAGATAACATTGTGGAACTCGATAATCGATCACCCAAACCACTGGATCGATGCCACTCTGCCCATCAGGACTGATCTACAGAAGCGGCCATAGTGAGCTTGTAGAGACTCTTAACATAATGGTCCTTCATACATTTATACATTTATACATTATGTAGGCACTAAGTGGAGGTGCAATATGACAAAGAGCTTAGTTATTGTGCAGATTTTTTAAAAACACAACTTACGTTTGTATGTCATAATTATGTAATTACTTATTTGATAATCACCGGTGTTCAACATATTTGTACATGTTAATCTGTTTGCTGTGTACTAAGATGATAGTTTTGTTATTTTCAACAAAACTGTATTTTAATAAAAACTGCCATATTATGTTTTATGTAATTGTTATACTTTTTTAAAAAAGGGGGCTGGAAATTAGCCACATGTTATAATCTTTACATTTAATGAAGGTTCATTAATATGTGTTTCCCTTTTTAAAAATAAATAAATACAAATATCATGTTTCATAGTATTGTTAGTATTGTGAAATAGTATAAATCACTATATTATTCTAATAAATTTACCTCAAATATGAGACGTGATTATCAAAACCTTGTTTGTCCAGCAGAGGGCTGAAATGAATAGCTCTATCGACAATAAAAACAAGAATAATTGTTGATGCAAAAAAATAAATTAAAAGAACGTCAGCGCATAAGAATATTGCATACGTAAATGTTCATGCCACTCTCAAGCCGCACTTGCTTCGAGAATTCAATCCCTTGCGGTTACTAAGGAGACAGCGGCCAAACAGACATCTACGTCCTGCTGCGTCAGTGCACTTCAGAAATGTCTACAATAAATCGAAAACTGATGGAGAGCATTACTGACAAACTGTCCAAACACGTGGAGCACTGTGAGTATAATCCAAAAGATGATAGATTTTTTACTCAGTTTTGTTAATTATTTTATCATGTGAAAGCAGTGACAAAACTGAGATTGCGTGCTAATAAGAGAGTTCCACGTGCTCGTGGGGAGCAGATGACATGGAAGGCTGTCCAGGACTGGACAGAGGGAAGTCAGGAGTGTGCTGCACCATGCATTCAATATTACAGATGATATGTCATGGATGGAGGTAAACACTTGGACTTATCAAAGAAAGAAACATCCTGAGCAGAGAATTACATTTAGTTTGTATTTTTAGTCTTCAGAACTTACAAAGACAATGATGCTTTTTGAATGTGAAAGATGGAGCTGCTTGTCTGTTTTTCTCCGTGGACATTAGATGAAAAAATAAATTGAGCATTATGCTTAAATATTCTATATTAAACCAAATTGTTACCCATATTTGTACAATTCATCTAGTTTTTTTCTCCATGTCAGACTGTTTATGGTCTATGATTTAAATAATAGGCTACATCTCTAGAGACGAGATTTCATCTACTGAAGAACAGTCTCACCAGTCAGCCCAATGAGGGGACCCTGATGAGGGCATAAAGGACCTGGTGAAATCACACTTAAGAAAATGGTCAGATGCAGCGTTTCATTTCCAAATCTATATGTGTTAAACTGCTGCGCGACAAATTGTTCCTCTTTTCAGGATCATGACCACATGGAAATTATCTTTAATGGATTTTGTACAGCAGTAAAAGAGGAGAACTTATTACTTGAGGCTTTTGGACCAGCCTTCCAGATTTAACGGTATTCCAAACAATGATATTGTGTTTAAAGTTCATTTGAAAATATGTTTTATTATTGTGTTTAGGCATTTATACATTTGAGGAGCGGGCATTTAAAGAAGAGGGATCAGTAAGCATCAAATCCTACGACGTTGTTTCACCTTTTTAACCACTGGTTTGATTCAGCTACTGATCACCTGTAATGAGAATTGCAGAATTGAACTATGAAATGTATATCTGCATTGTTGCTAAAGCTTATTACCTGTTTCAAAGTGTCCTGATCATCTTACTTCTTTTAGGGATTCATCCTCCATGCCAGTTTGGGTTGCCTGTACTTTGGTCCAATAAATCCTTCACTTGTCCATCTTTTAAGATGCTCAGTTTCATCCTCTGCAGTCGTTTTCTTGTCTCTATTGTGTGTCCTTGTAGAAATCGTCCAAGAGGTTGAGCAGGTATATGTTGTCCCGATGTGTCTGAAGGCGTGTTAGGCTGCTCAACTCAGCTCTGGTTATGTTTTTATCAACAAAAGCATTATGTAATGTTCCCATTTATCCTCAGTAGGTAACTTCTATGATGCTCCTGGATTGGATATTCTCGGGGAGGCGGGGGAAGCAAAGGAAATGTAGAATTTTGATGTGATGAAGGTCTTCGTATTATCAGTGACTGTGTACATGGCTTGGAGAGTCGCTTCTGAGGACGATAATTTGCTTTGCGTAGTAGTCTCAGGTGTAGAGTCTCTTGTAGCAGTTGCATTGCCTTTTTCTCTTGCTTTGTTAAAACAAAAAAGCAATGAGTAGATCATACATAATATCTGTAATATTTTTCTCCGTGAATTTATGGGTTTCAGCTTCTGTCCAAATCATGGAGATTAGACCGTAGAATTATCATTTTGAACAAAAATAGATCCTTTAAATCCTCAAAGAGGCTAAACCTACAAATAGATACGTTTTGAGAATTTTGCCCAATCCAAAAAATATTTAGTTTGAATGCTATGGCAACGTGCTAGATTTTCATAACTCTGAAACCAGTTTAGAAATTATCTTTATAACAGCCTGTATGTAGAAGTATACAATACAGTGTCAGGAAAATGCAGCGGATGAACAAAACGTACCAATATGTGTAGAGTCTCATGATGTATTTCTTCCTGTCTTGCAGCTTTAGTCTGGTGTCCTCCACTGTCCATATTCAGGACATAGCACACATGCAGGACACCTCGTAAAACTCTTCTACATGTGTCGTTTGCTGCTCTGAAAACAAGGTTCAAGACATTTATACTGGCAGAGCAACGCTGTGAATGAAATAGAGCGTGTGAGCTACCTGGCACTGACAAGTCTCTGAAACTGACCAGGTAGACTTAGTGAACTCTTCAGCCGGATCGTCCAGAGGCGATCTTCCACTGTCCCGTACAGAGCACACAGCTGGATAGTCGTGCATCACACCTATGGTGGTACTCCCTGAACCATCACAGCAAGTCCAAGTTGATGGTATAAACCTGAAGAAATAATGTCGATATAAGCGTCACTCTCTGATCGCATATAAGTTCTAATCTTTCTTCACTATGAAAATGTTCTTGATTGTCATAATCAGGAGATGGAGCATGGTTCCTGTATCCTGAATACATTGATGCATTTATTCAACTTACTTAACTGCTTTGCCTTCCTTCCCTCTCTATAATTTGGTCGAGAAATGCATATTTTGCGCTGTTCATGGTGTTTAAACACTTCAGGAGATTTCCAACAGCTCGTTGTTGTTGACAGGAGCCGCCATCTTGTTGTGGAAGCGCACTGAGGCATTTCAAAATAGAGCCTATCCACTAAACGCAATCCTCAAATAAAAAGAACTCTTCTATGAACTAATCCAATGTATCCATGGGTTTCCGAATGATGACACATTAGACCGTGAAACACAATATTACATCTTTTGAATAGGAAAAAGTCTTCAAAATGTTGGTGTAACAGAAAAATGAAACCCATGCTGAACATTTTACTTACAGTTTATCTGAAATACTTTGTATGTCTACTTTATGTAAAGCCAATCGGAAAAAACTCTTGGGGTGAACCAATTGTAATTGAACAGTATTTTTTCCTGTGGTTGTGTCCAATTGGTAGTGACATAAAAATATAATTATTTCTGCATAAAATATAGACCAATTATGCACAATTTTAGGTGAGCATATTACCGGTATTTATATTTTCGTAATTCATAAAAATTTTACTACAAAGACAAGCAGAGTTCTTTGTATTATTAAACTCAGTTTTTATATTATTATAATTTTCCATGGATCACTAGCTTTATTATACTTGCTGCTCATTTGCGTGTAAAATACATGTTTTATTTTGAAGTCTTCCTTGTCGATTGCTTTGGTCTGGATCTGGACGTTGACGCACATCACAACCGTCGATCAGGAGGATTGTTAGCCGAGCATCGTGCAAACTTTCAAAGTGGGAAGGCAATGTTAGTGAAATGTTTGCTAACCAGGCATTCATCCCGTCACGATTTCTTCAGCAACACGAAAACGTTTTCTTACCTGCCTCAGAAGTTAGTATCCATTTATACTGAACGAGGTAAGTTTAGCTTGACCTAGCTGTGTATTTTAAAATTATATAAAAATGACTATGCTAACAAAGTCAACTTTATCTGAATATTTTCCCTTGTAAATTATTATTGCATGGGTTGTTTGCAAATCGTCTTCAATTCTGTCTGTGTACGTTTTATGTCAATGATACCTTTTCTCAACAAAATAAAACATATCGATGTCAGTATTGATCATTGTGTTTTATATAGTTGTGGTTAAATGTTTATTATGCTTTAGAACCAGGCCCTGGAGTTATCATGGGAAGTGGTTCATCAGTTTTTCTCAGCTGGACTATAATAGAAACTCTACCAATGATCCCCATAGAGTTGATTGTGTCCCAACTGGGAGAGCGTTTGGGTCTTGAAGATGGAGACAAGTAATCTACACAACTAAACAAGCCTCTCTTTTTGTGCTATTTATAGTCACTGTGTTGGTATAATTGTGAATTGTCTGCTCACTCATGGCTCTGTTGTGCCAAACAGGATTCATAAAGCCAGCAGCCAGTTTCATCTGTGCATCAAGTGTTGTGGAGCGCTCTCTTTGATGACTGGAGATCTTGGTAGGTCAATTAAGGCACATTAGACGTCTGTGAATCTTGAATAAACATTTCTCTCTCGTGTCTGTGTCAGGAGCTTCACAGCGTCACTTGAGACACAGCTGCTTAATCAGATTAGAGTTGTCTTAAGATGCTGTGTTTCCTGTGTGGGTGGTACGCATACAGCCATATACATCCAAATTGGTATGTTATAACAAATAAATAAAACAATAAATGACATTCTCATTATTGTTTTTATCAGCATCTTTCTCCCTCTATGCCTTTTGGTCGCTGGACAGTTTACAGAACTCATTGTTCACCAAAAGCGCCCTGATATACCATTAGTGGGTCGTTAAAAGTGAAAAAGAACCAACAACATCAAGGCTCCAGACACAGACTGTCCTCTGCAGTGCACCGGCCCAACAGTGGGGAGCTGGTCTGAAAAGCCTTGTGGAGCACCGCTCATGGGCCAGTGAAAGAGCTCCCTCAGTGCCAGAACTGCCCATGGTCATCACAGATTCGGTCTCAGAGTGTGCGGGCACCTCCAGACTCTCTGTGCACAAAAGCCACCTACGACTGATGTGGTGCATGTGTTTCCTCTCAGCCATGCTGAATGCAGGTCATGCTGGAGCCAGACACAAATCACATATGGACTCTTTCTAAAGTTCCTTTCTAAAGAAGCAAGGATAAGGCCAAAAAGCTTTGGACAATAAGAAAAGTGTCTCAAAGAACCTGCAGACTCAGGTGGAGAGAGACTCTAACCAAGGATGAGGCCATTGTAGTGAGAGTTGTGTGCCGTGAGAAGCTCCTTCACAAACTCATTCAGAAGATCTGTTCACAGTGGAAAAGTCTGGTAAGAATATTAATTATATAACCTTTTTCTGATTTGATTTCATACATTTTTTAATGCTCAATATAACTATGTGCATCTCATTCCAGATCTCAGAGCAGCTGTCTGCTAAAATAAATTTATCCCACATTCAGCAGTGAGAATAAAGCCTATACAATCTGCTGTTAAAGTAGCCACTATGATCCAGTTACAGCCCATTATACCAATGGTGAGTAGTTAGCAGATGCAATAACATCTGTCAAAAGGTTCATAGTAAATTGTGAACTGCCGCAACATTTTGAATAGAAATAATAATAATAAAATGAAATAAATAGACAAGGTTGCGTTTCTACTAGACACTTATTTTCCCCACTGCAATTTGGAGATAATATGATCCGGGCATCCTGAGCCATTTGTATCCATATTTATTATTATATAAGATTAAAGCATCATGCTATTAACTTGTTGATATTTGCGGTAGTCAGAAGATGACGATGAGATCCGGACGGTGTTTCCGAGTGGCTTCACACTCAGAGTCATGAGCCGTTGTCTTGTTTAACTGCACGCTCTAGCACCATCCTGCTCCATGGATCTGAAGGTGAGCAATTATCTTATTACTTTTAAGTGTTATCACATGAAGTGAAAACACATCCTCTCCTTTGTTTTTTCCTGACAGTCAAGCTTCAATTTGCTTTGACTGTACTGAGCCCAGAATCTGCAAATGATCCATAGATCAGCTGTTTCTTCTGGCCGCTACACTTCTCAAAAATGAAGACATAAAGGTAACTGTGATCATTTTTGTTCTCATTACCTGGGCAACATTGTAATAAATTATATTATAGATAGCGAAGACCAAGCCAGCAGAGAAACTCCAATAAAATACCAATGGAGAGCTCCCTGCTCTCAACAGTTTGGGTTGTGCATAGTGTTATTGCTTTAAACTTTTTGTTGATATTCTTAACACAATGTTTTTTATGGTTTGTCGTACAGAGGACTGATAAAGTTAGTAAAAGTGCCCATAGTTCATTTCCCTCATCTTCTGGCTGGTCCTCTTTCGTAGAACTGGGCTCCTCTTCGCAGGTCTTCAAGGAGAGCTTACTTATCACTGAGCCAAGGTAAAACACTTAGTTCCATTGATTGCCATAACTACATGTTACTGATAGTAATGGTTGTAAAATACTTTATTTTAATTTTGTGGTTTAAAAATGTTTCTAGGATGTGTAAGACGAGTTTTGCTCGGGCATTATGCAGGAGAGCAGTGAGATCTTGATGCACATGTGGAGATGTGAACTGTAAAAACTACAAGGTACAAAAATATTTTTTGCTTGTCGTTGAACTGTATTTAAGTTTGCTGTGAAACTTTCAGGGAAAAGAGCAAAACTGTAAAGCAGATGCTGCAGGATGTGTTTGAGCAGGCGGAGTGGAAGCAGCCCTCAGTGGTGCTTCTTGATGACTTGGATCAAATAGCAGGAGCGCCATCTTCAGCCGAGCATGAGAAGAGCCCTGAGGCGCTGCTACAGCAGCACATTGCTTATAGTGAGTCTTGTTTACTATGATGAGGGCAGGGATAGAGTGTAATTGGAGGTTGTAGTTTACATGACACTCCTCTGTCTGTCCCTCAGGTCTTAAAGATATCGTGGATGACGTGGTTCAGCGTTCCAGTCTTATCAGTCTTATAATAACCACCAAGAGTGAAGACTCCCTCCACCCTTCACTTACTGAGCTGCAAGGATCTCACTTTTTCCAAAGATTTTCACACATTGAGCCTCCCAATCATGTACATTGTTAAAATATTTAAACAAAACATTTTCTGTAGAATAAATACTTCAACTTTTATTTGTGTTTTAGGATCAAAGAGCAGATATGTTACGTTGTCTCATGTTAAGAAAAGGTTTCCTGTCTGAGGAAACCTTACAGACTCTTGATGTTGGTGTGGTTGCCAAATTGACAGAAGGATACACCCCTCAAGATCTAGCGCTGTTACTGGAGCGTGCCATTCATGCTAATGCTGCAGAGAAGCACAGTGACCAACAAGGTAAATGAAGCAATCTATTAGAAAATCTATGGAGTAATAACTGATAATATTTACTTTTCGATTTGTAGATTGTCTGCTGTCGGTAGATGACTTTTCCCAGGCTTTGAAAGGATTCACTCCTCCCTCACTCTGGGGGGTAGAGCTGCACTCGCCCAGCGGAGTTGGACTGGCTCAAGTTGGAGGGCTGAAAGATGTGCGGCAACAGTTAATGGATACAATAATGCTCCCAGCTAAGGTTCGTGTAAAAATGTTCATGGAAACATTCAGTTCATACATGGATTGTAGAAGAAGTGGGGATAAATAATTAATAATTCACTAAGGAGTACATGATGCTCAAAACGAGGAGGGCGTTTTAAAACGTATGGTATCCTGCTCTAGATGTAGTAAATAATAATCAATGTTAGCAACAGCCTAGTACAAAACAATATATTTTTCTATAGATGAAAATCTACCCACACACATTTTCTTGCAAAGATTTCTTTGTTATAATTTCTTATAAAATTGATGATGTTTTTGCTCAATACTAAACATATTCCATTTTACGCCACAGATGGGAATACATTTTTCTCAACTTAAAATGTAACTGTATCCTTAAGTTATATCTCCACTCTCTTATTTATTTTGGTAATAATTTACTTCTAGCTTTAAACATTATCTGTGCCGTTTTGCCACAAGATCATTACTATTTGTTTGCAGTAATTTAAGTACATGTACCTATATTTCCTAAATGTATATACTTACACATTTGAATAATTATACAATTATAATTTGTTTTGGTGGGATGTAGTACCCCATCCTATTCTCCAAACTGCCTATCCGCCATCGGTCAGGAGTTCTTTTGTACGGAGCTCCAGGGACAGGGAAAACTCTGCTGGTCAGGGCTGTAGCCAAGGACAGTGGAATGAACTTCATCAGCATCAAGGTACCGCTAGTGAAATGTCTTAATTGTTATGCTGAACTGACACTGAGCCATCTTTCAAGGGCCCTGAACTCCTGAGCAAATACATTGGAGCAAGTGAACAGGGCGTCCGGGATGTCTTTCAGAAGTTAGTGAACACTGTGCCGCATTAGTGGTGTAATTATTCAGTAATGTAACTGTCGGATTCTGTTAATATGATTGCAGAGCTCAAGCTGCGAAGCCATGTATCCTGTTCTTTGACGAGTTTGACTCTTTGGCCCCGAGGAGAGGCCATGACAGCACTGGTGTGACTGATCGTGTGGTCAATCAGCTCCTCACTCAGTTGGACGGGGTGGAGGGCTTACAAGGTCAGTGCACAGTGGACTTATTAAACCCCTAACACAAAAGAAAGCTTGTTCAGTTCAGTTGTGTTTTTGCAGGTGTTTATGTCCTTGCTGCCACTAGTCGTCCGGACTTAATTGACCCAGCTCTGTTGAGACCAGGGCGATTGGACAAATGTCTGTATTGTCCTCCACCAGATCAGGTTTGTACATTATTCAAACAATATCTTTAAGTTCAAACATGTGTTCATTATTAAAAAGTGTAATGTAAATGCAGGAGGCACGTCGGGAGATCCTGAAGGCCTTGAGCTCGGGCCTCTCTCTGGCGGAGGATGTGGACCTGGAGCAGCTGGCCGCAGCCACAGAGCTGTTCACTGGAGCTGACCTGAAAGCCCTGCTCTACAATGCCCAGCTCGAGGCCGTCCACTCCAGCATCAGCAGCCCACCACAGGTACGCTTTGAAACATTTTAAAAATCCATCCACTTCCTCCAGCACCTCAGAGGGAATCTTAGACGTTCCCAGCCAGCTGAGAGTCATAGTCCCTCCAGCGTGTCCTGGGTCTTCCTCAGGGCCCAAGCAACCTCAGCTGGCTCTCTCACTGGAGAGCAGTGGCTCTACTCCAGCTCCCCGTTGACTGAGCTTCTCACCCTAGGAAGCGCCCTGTGCGAAAATAATTTCCCTACGCTTGTATCCGCGATCTTTTCCTTTCGGTCACTACCCAAAGCTCATCCATAGGCGAGGTAGAGTAGTTGCTGTAATCCAGAGCTTTGTTTCGACTCAGATCTCTTCACACAACGGGCCGATGCAGCGAACGCTCATGCAGATTCTGCACCGATCAAACTGTCACTCACACTCCATCCTTCCTCACTCAACCCCGAAGACCCCGAGATACTTGACTCTCCACTTGGGGCAAGGGGTGTGTTTTATGTGTTGGCAGCAGAACTGGGATGTGTAACAAATCAATTTCCACAATGAGATTCATGATGAGGCATGTCTCTTTAAGATGTGTGAGCCACACCAAAAAAACACAATCACATTAAAATGACCAGACAAAACCAATTACATCTATTATTGTCATTATTGTAAATGTTTTTTGGCTCTTCAATTCAATATTTAAAATGTATTTGCTTTCCACAAGTTAATGAATTGACATTATTTGAAGTCATTTTATTTTTCTACATGTTCATGTTCGTTTTTGTATTTTTTCTGTAGTTTTATACATTACGTTCCATCATTTGTATCTTCAGGACATTGCGTCTGGTTCAGAGAGCGAGCTGAGCCTTTCTTCTATGATCTTCCCGACTCACAGCAGTGGATCTGAGGACTCTGTTGGGGAGGGCGACGTGGGCGTGGCTCTGGAGAAGTCTATGGTTTTACTGGAGAACAGTGACCTCCGGACCTATGAGGAAAACGGGGGCAATGTTTGGAGAATCTACTTTGGGAGTTCCTACGAGTCAGAGCTGGGACACTCTCCCGAACTAGTGCACAGTGTAAGAACAATTCAGAAACCTAACATTGACAACAGCCGATGATTGATTTTTTTGTGTCTTGTTTTTGCAGGACCCTCGATGCCTCTCTGGTCCCATGTCTGAGAGCCAGGACCTGACAGCTGCTTGTGCGCGGGATGCAGGTTGTGATCTCCCTCCTTTGTACATGTCGTCCCTGCAGAGCGGCTGCGAGGAGCTGAGCCCAGAGCAACAGGAGCAACTCACTCGAGACATAAATATCATCAAAAAGAATTACAGGAAGGTCAGCTCTCCTCTTGAACTATATTTAGTGTTTCATTTCATGTAATTCAGTAACATCTACTTTTGACATTTGTGGAAGTTGCACATAATGTAGTCAAATAATCAGTCAGCCCTGCAGCTGTAGTATTTCTTCACTTTTTTACTATAAACAGTTCTACATTTGGGTCATTTGCAGGAGAGTCTCCAGGTGCGTTCCCCGTCGAGCGCGCACATCCTGCTCCTCTCTCAGGATCATATTAAATGTGCTCTATCCACCACCAAACCGTCTCTGAGCAAATCCGACTGGAGCAGATACACTAAACTGTAAGTGGCTTTTTTGCATGATATCAAAATGGGTTATTGAAGAAATTTGTATTTTGAGCTTATTGCAAACATTTTAACTGAACACACTAACCTTCAATTGCTGTAGAGAAAATAAATAAAAAGAATGTATAACATTTTTTGACCCATTATAATTTCAACTTCCAAATGATTTACTTGAATCCCCTTGTACTCAGGTTTAAATGTGTGTCGTCAATGTTTAACTACATTTTTATTTAAATGCAGGTATGAATCCTTTGATGGTTCAGAAGATGGAAAGCCACTGCAGACATCAACAGGGCAACGTGTAACTTTAGCTTGAAAAAATCTACTTGCAAATTTCACACATGGGAAGATTTTATATTGTGTTATGAATTCTATGATGTTATTGTCTGTAATATAATAGACAGCCACACAAATTAAGAAGTATAAAAGACTGTAAATTTGTATGTTTCAGATAATGAATGTGTAAACTGGGCATTATGTAATACTATACTCATTATGTTATGACTGTACATACGATATTGTAAATTTATAGATGGATTTTATAATTTTAAGTAATTAAACATTTTCTGTTTGGGATCGCACTCATTCATTCGTTTCAACTAAAATGTTGCCACAAGAGGGAGCCAGAGTTAAACCTAACAAGAGTATTATTTATTAAAGTTCTGCAGCAGCAGTAGTTTAATTTATTAATGCTGAGACTAAATATGGTGAAATGTGCTTTGAAGTCAAACCCTACAAGCTCATGAAAACATCTTTCGACACAGAATGCTGCATCATTTCTTACAGCTTGGTGATAGTACTGCAGTCTTTTGTATAATTACATTTGCTCATTGAGAAACACAGTTCATGATGTGTGTGCAGAAATGATAGGTTCTACAGATAAAAGTTAAACATAAACAATCAACGGTAACAAGCCTTTACAAATGTGCAAACTCACAAATATTTAGATGGCAAAAATCCACTTTAAAGTTAAATTAAGCTGGACCTGGCCTAAGATTCGGCTGCAGTCCAGGAGGTGGCTCCTCGAGTAACTGCAGTGTTTTTCTTGACCATATTTTGCAGTTGTCCGTCCTACACACTGGAATAGGCTGCTCCTACTGTGGTAAATATAGATTCTCATACTGTGCTGGATTTGGCTCAGTCCTGTTGTGTCAGTACCACAAATGTAGTGTATGCCGAGGAGTCTGAGAACATGAACTTTCCGATTGTATCAATACACGATGCACATTTGTGAGGTGGATTACAGACATGGCTAGCACTAGCACATGTCATCCAGACATGATAAAAAGCAGTCCAAATATTCATCGTTCCAGTCAGTTTTCACTATATTCTGATTCAAGTGGGGCTCACAGTGGTTGATTGTTGACTAGACTTTGATGGAGCATTTCATTGCATGTTAAATCTCAAAAGTTAAGGAGATAGTTAATTTGTTAATGGGTCATTGTTACATCTTTAAGGTTTGTTGGTTAGGTTCACATTTTATGTTTCATACAATTATTATGAGATAATCTGTCTTTAAGTTCCATAACACTGTCCGTTTCCTCAAAACGGTCTGTTTCCTTTAGGTTTTGTGAGAAAAATGTACCGGCAGTGGTTATAGATCAGCCCCATCGAAAAGAGTTGCATTAGTCTCAGGAGGCGCTAAGATGGACAAATGTCTTTAGTAGTGACTCAAACAGAGCAAGCTGCCATTGGAAGTAAAAAAAAAAAAATGACATGAAGAAAAACTGGCACAGTGTAAATCTCTGCCACTAATTAACAGTTCTTACTACCAATTGTGATGTGTTTTTCTTTCCACAGCCAATTTGTCAAAGTTTAATACAAAAAGGTGGCTCATGGTCTTTAAATAATGAAAACACATTTTATTGTCAGTATAAATGTAAATCAAGAAATAAAATTTAACGGAACAGTATTTAGTCAGTGCTCGATCCTGCAGTTTCAAAAAACTACAGTCACAATTGAAGCTGTGTTGCCAGCGCCTTGATCTGCAGATGGAGGACACCTGCAGATGGAGGACACGTTCAGATGGAGGACACCTGCAGATGGAGGACACATTCAGATGGAGGACACATTCAGATGGAGGACACATTCAGATGGAGGACACATTCAGATGGAGGACACCTGCAGATGGAGGACACATTCAGATGGAGGACACCTGCAGATGGAGGACACCTGCAGATGGAGGACAACATTCAGATGGAGACACCTGCAGATGGAGGACACCCTGCAAGGGGGCAGTGGAGGACACATCAGATGGAGGACACCTGCAGATGGAGGACACATTCAGATGGAGGACACCTGCAGATGGAGGACACATTCAGATGGAGGACACATTCAGATGGAGGACACCTGCAGATGGAGGACACGTTCAGATGGAGGACACCTGCAGATGGAGGACACATTCAGATGGAGGACACATTCAGATGGAGGACACACTTTAGGTAGTGACGCTTCAGATCAGAGGCATTTTAGGGTTAAACCTATTGGATTTAAGCATTGAAACTGGCAACCCAAAAGAGGGACTCATGTGAGTTCATTCTGCGCTCTGAGAGAACCAAAGCACAACATTAAAACTTTGCCATCATGTCCAATGTTTTTGTAATTAAGAATAACTCAGTATTATAATTTTATCAGTAAAAGCTACATGACTTGAACATGTTTATCTGGGGACAAAGATAGGCATGAAATCATATAAAACTAAACTTGCAATGGCAAGAATATAGTGCCCAGACTTAAATAATGCGTTACTTTCCTGATGCAGCTGGAAGGTGTTCTGTGATTTGGATCAAATGTGGCACAAGTTTTCAATTGAAAATAAAAAACTAGTATGATTTACTTGACAAGTCCACGTTTTACTGCAGTCCACTTGTGCTCATTTTGAAAAGTATCTGAGGGTGGCTGATATTAAAAGTGATGGGCATAAAGATGCATAAGTGACACTGTGACAGTATGAGGGAGCAGCTGTGTGGATGCACCTTGTCTAACGCTGCAGAGGAGGAACGCTGGGCACATTATATGATGTGATTACTGCGGTGGACGAGGAGGAGCTACTTTCCACCGCCTGCTGCCTCGGGCTGCTGTCACACACTCCACATGAAGTCAAGCACAAGTTGTAATGAGGCCAGCCAAGTCCCTTCTCCTCCAGTCTCTCCCAAACACACGAACTGAGGCCCGCGGGGATCAAGCTAAAAATAACCCTTCCCATACAAAGTTTTGCATTTCCACATCAATATTTAAGTA
>BJKM01000739.1:35000-172500 GCA_015082035.1 Chaenogobius annularis
CAGGGCACACTTTTGTCTTCAAGGCTGTTTATTCAGGAGCCCATATATCAGAGTCCGTGGGGACAAGGTGATGGTGTTTGTGGGGGGAAAAGAGTGCTGTGAGATGGCTCTTTCATCCTCACTGCCCCTCAGAGGTCAATGTATTTCATTGAAACACATGAAGCTGATGCTAAACAGGATTTGACTCACTACTTTTCCAGTGTTTTTGATCGGGCTGGGGGAGAAAAGCTTGCCACATCGGGATTGAGTGTTTTTCTGTTTAATGCAGACTTTTTGCTCAAACACACCATATTTTCCTATTGGTCAGCCCCTGTCATGCTCTGAGGGAGTGAAAGGCAGCTTCAAATAATCTCAGAAGCAGCAGATGGCTTAATGTCCATATGACAGGTTCTCATATTTTTCCAATTATTGCTTTGTTTGGTGAGACAGGGCCTGTGGTTAGTATTTATCATGGTTTTACGTCAGCCAAGTGGCAGTTTGTGAGGAAAAATGTCAAAATAAAAGTGGAAAATTAAGGGAAGTAGAGCGGAGTTCTAAAACATCTGTCTCTGTCGTCAATAAGCGACAGTCCAAAAACTTTTTACAGAAGACACATTTTTCTGACAATTGAAACATTAATTTAACAAAACAAATGTATTATTATTTGTCAAATCAAAACTATTGTGTTTGGCTCTTTTTTACAATATGGTTGCTAAGAAACAATTAAAGTCACACTGTGGGAAAAATAGGACATTTTTTTGGGAAAAATCTAAAATATAATAAACTGTTTTAGTGAATTGTGTAGTTGTCACAACAGTCACTGAAACAAGTCATATTTATATTACCACGAAATAAAAAACAAAAAAGTGTGTGATAAAATAAAAATACTGCAGTATAGTTCAAAGTGTATCATTTTGTATTATAGCATTTCCATCTTGACACAGCCCTACTCATGTCTATACTCCATACACATTGTAGAGTTAGCTCACCTTGTTTTGCTTGAGGGCTCCTTTCTCCTTCATGTGAGGACAGTCTTTGCCTGTGATTACAGCCTTTATATCTGCCACGGGCACTGAACAGAGGACACAACAAATACACCTTACTATACTGTTAATTTAACACAGTAACACAAAACAAACAACCCTCTGCAAACTCTCTCACCCTACAAAGGGAAAGAGACTTTTCTTTGGTTCTTTTCCCAAACAGTACAGGATCCTTTGAAACACTTTGGGATCTTAACCGCGATCTGAACAACTAATTAACCACTGCCTCATTCCAAAAAACTCGAAACATGAAAACATAAGGGCTCTCGACAGTTTGCTGCAATGTCCTTCCCCAGTCTCTTTCCCATTTATTAGACTGTCCTGTCTAATAAAGCCTACGAGCCAAAAAAAAATCCTTAACGAACAACACTCACATTTGTCCTGAAGAGAGTCGTGGGGCACTTCTCCCTGGGGGCTCTCCTCCAGATCTCCGTAGTGCAGGACTTTGTGATTGGGAGACAGGCGGCAGTACCAAAACTTATCTGAAAGACAGGGACAACAAAGAGGCAGATTGAGCAGATTGGGAGAAGTTAGCCGAGTGAGTCAAGCGCTGGCAGGGGAATCATATGGGACAGCATGAGTCACCATCAGGAGGGGAAATTAGTGCGCTGAAAAAAAAATCTGCCTGGAGGAAGATCCACAGATGGGCCTTGATGCCGCGTATTATGGAGGGATCGTTGGAGGCAACAAAACAGATACTTGGTCTTTGACATTTCAAACAACGACTTGACATAGCTCACAAATACACAGGTAATATCATAACCTATAAAATAATGCTCAAATATATTTTTTAAGTTAGATTTACAGATCTGGTATTGAGCTGGCACTGTTGCTGCGAGCCTTTAACCAAGCGGCATGTTTGCTGTGGCTCGACAGTGTGCCCATCGCTGTTGCTTTGTCTGCGTTTCTTTATGGCTTTCCTCCTGAAGCGGGCACTGTGCTGGAGTGGGCACTGTGCTGGAGTGGGCACTGTGCTAAACTGGCGGGCGCAGACTGAGAGAGGTGTGGCTGGTGTAATCACGGGTGCCAATGGCCAAATCCCAATAGCTGAAAATAGACAGTTTGCGATGCCAGACCAGAGCGTAGACACTATTAGACATTGAGCAGGTGCTGATTCTTATTTTATCTCTGATTCTTAAGTTATCTTTAAGGAAAGTTTAACCTGAAAATGCAGACTATCAAAGTCTTAAAATCACATAATTCAGAGCTTTTATGGTTGAAGTCCTTCTCGAAAACAGTTACTCTGAGAGGTAGAGAGGAGTCGTCTGCAGTGAAGCCAGCTAAATGAATATTTGATGTACACACTTGAGTCGGCACTGGATGGATGCTTTTGAAATGGTTATGGAAGACAGGAAAGAAAGTGGGCAGCACGTAGCATTTTAGGCCCAAGACTGAGCTGAGGTAAGAGACTGTCCAAAGCAAAATTGACCTGTGTGATAAGATTATCAATTGTTAGAAGACATATTTAAGTTAAACTATATTATTGGCGTGCACGGTGGCAGAGCGGTTAGAGCTCTTGCCTCGCAAGAAGGAAATCATGGGTTCGATTCCTGGGCGAACATTACATCACATGATTTCTCTGGGTGGAGTCTGCATGTCCTCCCCGTGGGTTCTCTCCAGGTTCTCCGGCTTCCTCCCACCATACAAAGACATGCATGTGTTAGGTAAATTGGCAACTGTAAATTGGCCCTAGTGAATGAGAGTGAGAGTGAATGGTTGTCTGTGTGTCTATGTCTCTGTGTTAATCCTGCGACGAGTTGGCCGCTGTCCAGGGTGTACCCCGCCTAAGGCCCAAAGGCACTGGGATAGGCTCCAGTCACCCGCGACCCCTAACGGGAACAAGCGGTAGAAAATGGATGGATATACTATTGGCCGCTCTGCCCTGAATTTCACCCATCTTTCAGTCCTGCTGGTGCAAACTGTGGGCAGGCAGAGCTTCTGGACCCATCTCCAGATCTTTAGCTTGGCTTGGTCAGTACCTTAGCCAGAGGATTATGGATTGTTCATGTTGTAGGTTGAAACTAATTTTGTCTGTGAATGTCTTGTTTTGTGACAGAAAAAATGGATGAAGAGGAGCATAGGACTGAATACATTCTCTCAGAGAAAACAGCAGTGTATTACAAAGGCTAATGTGACTGCAGCAAGTGGAAAATGGAATTTGGGTAAAGGATGAACTGACATCTGGGGGTCCATCTTTCTGTACTCTATGACATTACAGTATGCAGTGACAAGGGATGTGAAGATTATTCAGTCAAATCGATAATCGTGATTATTCAGGTCACAATATAATCTTAAGAATTAAGAACAAACAATTGTGAGAATCGTAGGCAGCAGCAATGAGTAATTTAGTAAGAATCTATTCTCCAAAAAAGTAAAATTATAAGGCTGTTTATTTGCCAATATCAATACTTTTTTTCAGAAAGTTAGATTTCATAAAGCTAGTGAGGGATGGTGAGCCATTAAACTTGTGAATTAAAGGGTTTTGCAAATAATTGTTAATAATTGTACAATCGTGATGTTTCTTCTCACGTAATTCTAATTTTATATTGTGACATCTCTAATAGCGACACAAAAGGAAAGTACATTGTTCATCCCCAAAGAATAAACAAATAACTTCATGACTGAGGTAATGGTGTTCTTCTGGACTCTTTTGACTTTCCTTTAAGAGTAAAAGAGTGAAAAGGCCTGGCGTTGTCTGACCTTGCCTCCTGCGGCTGCTGATCTTCCTGAAGCAGGTGCCTTCACACAAACGGTTCAGTCTCTGCTGTTTGATCAGCTCCATGATCTCCGGTTGGATCTTCTCCCTCAGCTCCCTGCGGCAAGAGCACACCAGCACAAGGGTCATCCTCACGATAAATTGTGTGACATTAAAGCCCACGCAGGCAAGACTCTGACAAGACCATGTAGAAAACCAGTTGAAATTGTAATGAAACATCTTCTGTTTTTCTGCTTTAGATGACTTGCTCATTTGCACAATTTGGTCATGTAGGATCCTTACATAGTATAGTTGTATTCCCACTGATGCCATCTACACACCTTTTAAGTTACTTGGAAAAACTATCAAAGCACAATTATATATTTCACATTCAGAAAGTTCAAACTAAAGTCTTCTTAGCATTTCCACAGTTATGAGACACTAGTATTATTAATAGCTCGGATTGCACAGATCTACTTCTCATCCACATGTGTATCCCCGCAGCTAGCATCCCAAAAGGCTGATGAGTGGAAAGTGTGCCATGCTTATTTATTTATGCATGTACATGGCAGCGTTGCTCTGGCTGTCAGGCGCACTGCACAAGTCAGCATCAATAATGGATATAATCTGCTCTCGTCCCACAATACATTTTGTTCTTTCCAACATTATAACCACAATCTGTCTGGTTCTATTCAGATTTTCATTATGATTTGTGACAAGAATGCTGTCAGACATGTAGACGCTGACGCCGCCAAAATCAGGATCTACTTTTTGTCCTTCTCCTTTCCTCCTTGAGAGTTGTCCGTTCTAGTTTAGTCATTTGTCTTGGCGGCTGTCCGTGTGTAGCCGCCTCATCAGTGGGGAAGGGTCATTACATTGAGCTGTGCCTGGACATCGGTCCTGACATTTGTAATGGCCGAAGGGAAAGGCGTGGAAATCACAGACGGATAGAGAGTTTTGTGCCTTGGCTTTGAAGGTTGTCCTTCCATAATGGCAACATTTTCAAAATGTCTTTTATTTTCACTTATAAATTCAATGTACAGTACATAAAGGTGCTACCTCCAGATTTATTTAAATTGTTATCGACAAAACCGTTTTATAAAGCCTTGGGCTGGTAGCAATAAGGCATCTGCTTATGAACTCCTGTAGTATTTATTTTCTCTTTAAATTTGTGATAGAATTAGCAAAAAGGTTAAATTGTTGTTGGCTTTACGAGAGACACAATATTTTGCTAAGATGCTTTTATTGCAATCAGTAAATTCGAAGTTTATTTCATGTAGTTTTGATGCAGACCCTTTTGATCAGTGAAGCAGACATTTGTAATAGAAGTCAAATTAATTCAGTTTAATGACTACCAAACACTCATGAGAACTGTATAGTATTTGAGCACATTTCTGCTGAATCCACCATCATTTACACATAGTCTTCAGTGTTTGATGTAATTCTTTATATAATTAAAAAAATATATAATTATTTACTATTCTATTAAACAATAAAAGTACTGAGTAAAATGTTTTCGCCCAATCTAGTATTGATTCAGTAAACCTTTAACTCTATTGATCACAGTTCAAAGCCCAGTGCCTCTCACAGAAACATATTTCAATAGTGCAAGCTCCTTCATTATACAGCACCAGGACTAACAATGCTCTCAATTACAGACCATGAGGCCCTGATCAGCCAATGAGAGTCGATAGTGTTAGAGGTCATGACAGAACTATTCAGTCACAATGTCGATGTAACCCACATTTTCTCCAACAGGGGGGCACACAGGTGGAGCGAGCTTCAGGCCCATCACAGCGTTCAAATGACAAATGACGCGCAGAGAAGAAAAGAGGCAATTATGATGGAATTAATAATCATAGGTCTGTGAGCACTTGCAAATTATGTGCCATTTGTGTCTTTGTACTTGATTAGACAAAAGAGGGAAAGAGGGATCAATTTCTGCAAATGTCTTTTACAGTGCAGTTTTCTATTCATTCTTTGGGGCTACTAAGTAACTCCAAAGTGCTGTAAGAGACACTTCCTATTTTGTATACTATATGTAAATGTAAGTACTACTTGCTGTCTTTTCATACAATGGTCCTAAACAGCACCTTGACAAAATAGACCAAACCCAAACTCTGTTCCCATTGGATAAGTAGAAGTTCTCTATTCTTGTCCATGATATATATCTGGCAAGAAACAAAGAACAAAGTGTTTCCTCCTGCTGTGCCTGACTGCACGAAAATATAAAAAAATAAATAAAAAACACAGCTGCCAGTAGAGAATGTTCTGAATTTCGCTGTACAACAAGCACCACCATTTCACAAAAGGAATAAAACATGGCTGGAGTGATGTTTTCAATCTCTGACACATGTAAACACATGTCCATATGGATGAAGAAAAATCCTTGTTTATGTGACTTGTAAGAAGTTACTCATTCTTAACAAGTAAAATCGATTTTTATGGCACAGCTTTGAGAAAACATGTTTTCAGTGGTCATGCTTTATGTGTGTGCACAGGGAAAACCACAACAAACTCGTGCTGCGTATGAGACGAGCACTCACAGAATGGGCCGGGACTGAAAGTCTTCCTGGTTCATCCTCTCGGACTGGCGGATCTTGAGGATTTCTGTGTAGCTCAAGTTTTGGAGGCGACTCTTGAACTGGTCCAGAGAATTAGGCTTCACAGTGAGTGCTCGCATGATCTGCTCTCTCACCACCTGCATTACCTGCAAACAGAGAATAATAATGATTGAAGACAAAATGCAATTTTGAGATTAGCGTTGCGACTTGACAACAATATTAAGGCTCATTGTGCAATCTCTAATCCGGTCTCCTTAAAAGCAAAGTTGAATATTTAGATGTGGCTTCCAGCAGCAGTGAAATGCATGACAATACTCGCCCGTAATCCTCGGCACAGGCTAATGCTATTACTTTGGCTGTGGCTTCAGAGGCCTGACACGGTGCCACTCTGATTCCTCACTTTCCTCCCTCCAGCGCCTGAGCAAGAGGGCTTTGTGCTCAACACTGACAAAGGATGACTCCTCATAACAACACATTCAACACGTCATGCATGTCCAACTCAATTTGGCCTGTGTAGATTTAGAACTGTCAAAGAATCCAAATGTGATTAATAATGTGAGCACTCCACCTCACCATGTTAGTAATTGTCTATTGTCAGGCAATTAAACCATCAAGGAGCCATAGACAGCAAACTATAATATGTTCCGGTTCATAAGCTTTGTTGGACAGGACAGTGAGTCTTGTGAAACGTGGTTGAAGAGAAAAATCGTTCAGCAAATTGTCAAAATAGGCCGGCACAGATTATGGCATGTGTGCTGTGACCAAACCCCTCGACTATAGTGAAGCATCTCTGTTGTATTTCTACTTCTAAATTAACTTTGTAACATTGATTTTTTTTTTTTTACCTTCTAGTTGTTTATTGACATGTTGCAACGCTTAAAAAAAACAAACAACAGAGTAATTCTTCTCTGAACTACAGAAAAACAACCATTATAAATAATACTCCGAATGAACTAATCAATGACTGCTTAATACTTTATGCCTCACACGTTTGCTGTGGCTAATTAGCTTTTAGCAACAGTCTTATTCAAACATAAGCTCATTTTTAGAGACTTTGATAAGAGCAATTGAAAATGCTGTCTGAATGGCAATGTTTGAATTTGACTGGGTTGTGCCGCGGCCGACAGTGTGAAGGTGGTCCTGTTTATGGACGGAGGCTTGATATCAGTTGCCCCAGGGCCTGCACATGCTGGTCCACTGCATCACGAGAACGAGACGCTTTTTTAAAATTTTTATTTTTTTTAACGACTCCTTTTCATTTGGATCCATTGTACCTTCTCTATTGGCATCCTGCTTTGTTGATCAAATGCTCAAGATAGCACAAATATTTCCATTCCCAACAAGCTGCTGTACAACACCTCCTCACAGTGCGTATAATGAGATGGGGTTTGTCTTTCTCAGTTCTATTCTGGCTATTTCAGGCTATTTATAAAAGAACAAACACTGCCAAAAACAGAAGCCAAGAAAGTGAACTTCTCCATAATACTTTTTCACTGTGTTTGCAGCGATTACTCATCAAGCTTACTCTTGCTGAGAGTCTTGTGGTAAGCAGATTAACTTTGGGGTAAGAAGGTTTAAGATGGCCAAAACCAAAAGCACTCAAAAACAAAGCTATGAGATTATCCAGAGTTAGCACTGTGTTTGCCAGCTCAAGATGTTTTCAAAATTCAATCAGTTTTGCGTTGCAGACAAAAATGAGACTAAATATAGATTTGAAGTACCGGTAATTCTTTGTTCCCAAAATAAGAGACAGGCGAACCTCCACCAAGGCAAGTACACATCCCGCAATGGTGAAATGTCTTTATTTTCATCCCTTGGGTTGGAACAGCATTAAACATACCTTACAATCACAAACATCTATATTCAGAAAAGACAATTCTGGAAAAATTTACAAAAATGTCTACAATGACTAATACTTACTCTATTACCATTACTATTTCGATTAATACTACTCTAATTCCCATCTTTATGACCAGAAAACTCAATTTGATGAGTTGTACTTTTATTCCAAAGCGTTTCAGAGCTAAGGATGGACGGATGACAGAAATAATAAATGGTAAACTAAGTTCAGATCTAATCAAATACAAGGGATATTGATGCTTTGGAAAAGACAAATCTTATTGAAGCACTCATATCAGCCCCCCATCTCCTGTCCACAATGCAATTCAAAACATCCTAATATTAATCTCTGAAGTGCTCTTGTTGTGGATGCCCCTTGTAAATACATTTGTCATTACTGTTCCTCGATTTTATAGTGAAAACCGTCTTGTAGATTTATGACTCCTGCGACTTCCTGTCTCTCCCCTTTCTTCACTCAGACAAATGGGCGAATCCCGAGGCTCGTAATCATAATGCGGGAGATCCATAACGGGTTCTACTTTTAATCTTAATCCCATAGAGGCCATATAATGCTGATAATTAACTTTTAGATTTTAGATCTAATGGGGAAATACAGGAAATTATAAATCTGTGGTTTACATTGGCACATTAATACATGTTACAATACATGCAAAAATATTCAGATGGCCAAGAATGCTAGCAGATAATATAAATGTTAGTATAGTCAAAATGAATGCGGTTAAGGTCATGTCCTGATTAGGTGGTCACAGTCCTAATCGTTAGCAAAACCAAATTAGGTAGAGTTATGTTTTTTGAATGCTTCCTCTGTATGTTGAATATGAACAGTGGTGCAATGACCAGAACGTATCCCAAACTAAAGGCCACATTTGGGACAGTAATCTCTCATTATCTGTACTCTTTGGTAGGAGCCGTCTTATTGTTACTGCTCAGCTCTGTTATAACGCAAGTCTCCAGAGAAATGCTGTGAAGTTGGCCCTGGGGAAGAAGACTCATGACTTGTTTTCAGCAGAAAAACAATTCGTCCGTCCCACGTGGCTGCACGCCTGCTAATTAACACAGGAATATTCATCACGTTTAATAGGAACACATGGTCCTTTCACAACAGGCCAGGAAGCACCCGAATATTTTATCTCCTAACAGACATCCACCCAGCTCCTTGGTAGAGGTCACATGATGTCAGGCAAACTTACACAGGTCAATTTAGACAGATGGTTCACCTTTTGCTGTCTTCAATACAAAACGTGATGTAGAGCCACAGTTTAGTGCTCAATAACTTGTGACGTTGAATGCAAAATATATCACAGTTAATTGACTGAACATGGACACGGACAAATGTGTAAAATAACCAATATTAGATTTATTGTTCTGATACACATTTATTATATTGATACGAATATTTTATTTTATTTCATTACTTTGATAACTATATATTCTGCATGTCCATAAAAATAATTTTCTCTTGGGATACATAAGAAAAATCAGAATTACTTTTATTTGTCTCCATCTGTTATTGTCGCAAGCCTGGCAATATTAGTCTAACATTTAGTTAATCTGGTTTAGTCTGTGCTGTTACTAAACATGGTTGTTTTCAGATTCTAAAATGTGATAGTGTCATCCACTTCCTCCCACTTGAAGGGCAAGAGGCAAATATTCCTTATTTAGCTATATTATTCTAAAAGGTAAATAAAAAAATATTTATTCCGATGATGTCTTTTTGGATTAGACACGTTCACTTCTTGTATTACAACAAAAAGCTGCATTTGAACAATATTCCTTTTAGCTGCTCCCATCTGTATTACTCTTATTGGCCAATAGAATGCCGTGATGCTGTCCGAAACCCAGCAAAACCACATTAATGTCACATTTACTTGAATTATTTACTTGGCCACTTTTACTCCAAATTGAGTACTACGCGTTTGGAGTTAACAATAGGCCTGTACTTTTTCTACCCATATCAGCAGAAAATTACTGTACAGAGTTACACAAAACTAAATGTTTGCTTTAAGTGGAGAACTCGGACAGGAGAGCCAGTATCAGCTCAACTGTCGCATGAAGCATGAAACCCAACTCATGTACATTCACTCATCCATGTTCATTATTCACTAAAATGGGACAATCTTGGCCCTTCCCCCGTTAGTCCCTCTAGTCTAGTTGGTCCAAGGAGCAGAACAAATTATGGTCCTCCCCAATCAGCTTCATTTACCTCAGAGTATGGTAATGACATCATTTAGCACTGTCAGTCACATGCTCACTTTGGCACTGCAGATTGTTCAGCAAAGGAACTTCACTGGGCAAATAATAAGACCTTAATCACCCAATAATTACTTCCCTCAAAGCTATCTGGAGAACCATTTTACACAGCTAGAATGGTGTTACTTGTGCATACAATTTAGGCATGATTAGGTTAAAAATCTTAAGCAGAAATCAGAAACTCTAAATATTGATTCAAATGTCCTTCTAAGACACCACTGTTTCTGTGTAAATTATACAAATACAAATCAAGGTATACTCGAGCCGACAGGAAATGGCACAATCCAAGAGTTTAGAGAATGGATTGCCCACATCGCCTCAAGACTGTTAGAGCTGACTATTGCGTTTCCTCAGGCATTACCTTCACACTGGGGCATTCTTATAGACCTGGAGGTCAATAGTCCAGTGCTGCAATTAATCAAGTACTACGTCGTGCTATATGTAAATGCAGTACATGTATATTTACACTGCGCAATATGCCAATAATGGTTGTAGTTCAATATTTCACTGGCCCTCTTGTGGAGTCCATTTGATCTTCCATGGCAGTTTTACATTTAGTTTTATTGGAGTAAAATATCCTTAAAATCTCTTTATTCATATTACATTTTGAGCCAATAGACATCAGACAGATTATTGAATTAAACGCCTTGAGGTCAACAACTCAAAACAGCTAACAGCTCTTTGAATGTCAACTCTCCTCTTTGAAATATGATGTGGTATTTGTAAATAAATACTAAAATATTAAGACTTTGACATGACTCGACCTTTTGCCCTAACGCGATGATGACAGCTGCAACTGGGATGTGCGCTGTCAAGAATCACTAAAGGAGCCAAAAATAACTGATGTCTTTGATGCTCTTGACATCATCCAGACACAAGCTCACGTCTGTCTGTATTCTTCCCCATTACAGACACTGACCATTTTGCCGCTGTGGCATGTAAAAAGGGTAAAAAGTGGAAAAACTCTAGTTTCTTGTATTCACTTTTCAATCATGCATCCACCTCCTATGGCGCAAACATAAGAAGCCTTCGTAGCGATGGCTTTCAGCAAAACAAAGTACAATAGAAATGAGATATAGGACTTTGGATGAAAAGCAGTACGTTTCCCGATAGGGCTTGTGGCAGTTTACACCCATATTAGTGAGCAAGGGAAACAGTTAATATAAGTATCATGCAAATATTAGGCAGGTTTAAGAAGAGTGGAAAGTAACTATACAATTATTTTACATTTGTATTTTAAGTTATGTTTTTCACCATCTGTACTTAGTCAATTTTTGCATTGGGTGCTTTTTACTTTTACTTCATGTGAGAACAAATCTGTACTTTCTACTCCACTACATTTTTGAACAGGACTGGAAAGTACCAAGCATTTTTCTTTATGATGACCTTACATGGAGATTTTGACTTCAAGTCCTGGCTTTGAGGAATCAGAATATATCGATGAAAATAACCAGGAAAATTAAGTTAATGATTCAATCGCCTCCAGCACAGTTCTTCATCAAGATCACTATATTTGGGTCTTAAGTTTAAAAATCTGAGTCAAACGGGTATTTCAATACTTTTACTTAAGTAGATTATTTTATGTAATACTTTAACTTAAGTATTTTTTGCCCTTTTGCTGTACTTTTACTTAATAAAATTGAGCACTTCTTCCACCACTGTGGAAATTCTAGTGTGCAGAGCAGGACTCAAACTAGATCAGGGGTAAATGCTTCATCTATGAAAACACTCACTCTTGCTCTCGGCCAACTTCCTCAGGAGTTTGTATGACTTGAAATGTACGCCCCCCCACGGTCACTTTCTTCCAGTTGACTGATGTGATGGCGGTGCCTGCTGTTGCCGCACTGTTCCCGTTTCTATTTTCAGATGGTCATCGCCGCACACACTCACAAACTGTCAAAGGAGCTCTATTTCAACAAGCCACTCGTGTTGACACACGGCACAGCCCATATGGATGATCTGAGGGGACAGTCGCCTGGGAAATCAGCACCAACTAGACTCCGTCAAGAAACGCTGATGAAAGCCAAGAGTCGACCTTGGCTTGTGCACAGCGTTAATGTCTGCCTTATTATGACATACAGCAAAAATTAACACTTTATTGATTGGTCCATTGGGAGGAGTTAATTGTTTGTAATTAAAGATATGTTTGAGGACATCAAAACAGGGATTAGTTGGTTGTCTGACAAAAAAAAAAGACTACATGTACATAATTATCTGCCCTTTTTAATTATATTGAAACACATATCATGCCATCATAACACATGTTTGATTCCTTGTTTCACGAGTTTAACATTTGCTGATGAACTGATTCACTTGTTTTTGCCATAGTTTATACTTGTAAAAAGCTTTTGTTACTCGGCCACAAATAAAAAAATATAGCCGTTTCTTGTTTCCCTGGGGTTGAGTGTTTTAGATCTATAAATAGCAACACCTGACAAATGAATGAATGAAACGCACTTTCACGTGAAAACAATTTTTCCACACATCGTGCAGTTGGGTCCAGGTTGTGTTGACTGCGTGATCCCAACGACAGCTGAATTCAATGAGCGATAATGCTGATGATGTTAAATGCTAATGTCAAAGGCTCCTGCAGCCATTTTCACAGCACGGCTCCTCACACTACACCGCCACACGAACGCCATGGTGTGATCTAAATGAGAACCAACAAGATCACTACAGAGTACAAACTACACACTTGTACCATCAAGCTAATGCAAGGAAAACACACAAATACAGCCATAATGTTCAGGGTGACGCTGTAGACTCAAAACAACAGCCTCATTATCTTGATACAGTGAAATGTTAGCTCGTCTCTGATAGTTTGACAGTAATGGCTCATAATCGCTCTTGTCTGATTAGGGAGCTCAACTGTGGCATCCTTAACGTGAGTGGGCTAACGGAGCCAAGATCAGAGTCTGTCCTCTCATGTGCGGCTGATACAGGGAGGAGGAATAATCGCTTTAGCGCTTAACAGTGGATTCAAACAAAACAAATACACATCTACAACTTCCCTGGGTGCAATTGCTATTTGTTGCAGCAGCATTGTCCAATCATGCATAATACACAAGTGCAAAAACAATAAAAGAAAAACATTGTTAGGGGAGAGAGAGGTTGAGGCAGTCAAGCATAAAGATATAAATAGCCCGTCTGAATTTGACAATAGGGACGGAGGGGAGCGAGGTGAGGAGGGGGAGGCGTGAGACTCAAAGGAAGGGGACGGGGGAGAGGGTTCCACCGGAGGAAGAGAGATGACAGGGGGCGGCAGGTATACTGGAAAATACACATCAAACATAGGCCTGCAGGAGCAAAAACTGGGGCTTTTGAAAATGTGTGATGGAAGACCAGTGTATTACAAGGTATACAAAAATAAACAAATGAATAAATTATGTGGAGGGCTTCAGTGGCTCAACTGGTAGAGAACAAACGAGAGCATAAAGTACAACAAGCTCTAAATACTGATGGTTTGATCCAATACACATGCTAAAGTTTATCATTTCTACTATAGTATGAATAAATTCTACAGCGGAGGAAAATAAAGATTCAATCAGCAATATTCAAAATGACCAGAGCCCTAAAAGAAAATACAATCAGAGTTGGAATGAAATATATATTAATGTAACAATCTTTTGTTTTTAAGCAGGCACAGCTCATGTGTGTCTGAAGTGATGCTGCAATTTCTGTAAATGCTTTCATTACTGGGGGGCAACTAATGATTATTTTGCTAATCAATTAATATTTCGATTAATTGGTTAGTTGTTCATGTCTGTGCAAATATAAGATTTTTACTAAATCTGATCCATATGAAGCTAATGTGACACTGCTTTAAGACCTCCAGATACTTACAGACAAAATAGGTTGCAATAAATGTTCATGTTTCCTCCGTCTTTTTTAAATAATTCCTGCTCTGTCTGATTCATATCAAATTATTTTGAGTCTACATATCATCAAGATAACGATTATTCAACTAAATACCGGTAGTTGATCTCAATATTCGATTAGTTGCATCTAATCTGTGAACTTGTTTCAGCCCTAATAATCATTATAATTTCCTATTTAAAAATTGAATTTCAATTACACATTTTCTCTGAGGCATAAACTAAAAAAGACAGAATATAAAAATAAACAGCACTTATAAACTAAACACACTGTTGAATTATTTTACATTTCTGATCGGTGATTGGATTAAGGCAACTTCCATTCAATTTCACTTCTTCATTCTGCCGAATTATGGGCAGATGGCGGCAAATCAAATTATTGTTAAGTGAGAGGAGAACGGGGAGGGGCTTTCCTCTGAAGCAGCTCATGGATGTAGCGTTTCATGTAAACCACGGCATCAGCACGTTCATAGTTGTTGGCACACTCCTCCTGCTGACAGTCCCGTCCACAGCCTGGTCCAAACATGGCTCCGGCCCACACCTTTGGCACCTGCTCCACATTATTCCTGCTCTACTGGTTTAGACTGAGAGTGATCATGCACTGAAGCGCTCAAATCTAGTATGTATGTTAACTCACTGACACAGGAGCCCATTGTAATTGACAGAATAATGTGACCATAATCAATTAGCCATGTGCAGCCTTCAACAGCAATAGAAGCTAAATTTCGCAGCCACACATTATTAGACACGTTGACAGTGAAATCCAGTGTTGATGAGGGGTTTCAGGGCTGATGCTGCAGGGACTTCCGAGGATCGACATGAATAATCCCACACGGGACGGGTCAGACTCCAACATGGGAGAACAAAGCTGGTTATCAAGTGTTCTCAGCGCAGGAAGCTGAAGGACTAATTTAATGAAATGATAAGGTTGAGGTTTAAGGTTTGATAGTCAGAATAATGAATGATGGATTGGCATTAAAATCAATATCAATTTACTAATATAACTGCAATCAACAATTTTACTTCTGACAAAAATAAAAAACGGTAACAATTTTTCCTTGTTTGGCATATTGATTTGGCATGGATTTAGCTCAGAATATCATTATTGTTAATAATTTACTGCATTTATCCAGGCGTGAGACAGTAAGAATGTGATTTCTGATACTTTTGACTATCCTAAATGTAGCCACATGGTAATTTTATGTTTGAATTTGTGGGTGAGAAATAATTACGCTGACATTTAAGAGGCGTGTTTGCTATTGCTGCTCTCACTTGAATTTTCTAAAACAAACCACCACAGAGGCCGATTGAATTCATGACCTCGTTTTCCCAGTATAAAGCAGGTAAACAGAACAAAGGGACGCTCTCTTGTCCAAAACAGTGCATCCCTGTACTAGCAATGCTTCACAGTGTGGCTCTACAGACTGGTCCTGACCCTCTCTAATCCCCCTCATGCCCTTAAAACTACAGCACCACACAGCATGGAGAGGAGGAGAGGAAACGCTCGCATGCCACCGATTCCTTTGACAATCGGAGAGACGTGGAGTAATCCCATCACAAAAGACCACCCCACCCCTCGTAACAGGATAAGATAGCCCTGGTGCGCTAAAGCAGGAGTGGGTGTCTTTGTATGCGAATGTGTCCGTGAGTGTTTGGAGCTTAGAATGGGGTGAAATCGTGCGATTATTCAACGGGTGGCTCTGTTGTATGTGTGTTGCGTTAATGAAAGACTACAGGATGCAGCCTTGTCTAACCTGCTTACGCTTCACCGGGTCTGCACCTGTCCAACCATCGCAGGCTGTCTCTCCATTTCTCCTACTAGTATTTTTATTATTTGAAGTACTTACATCACCTCCATGTTCCGTAGTAGTTCCAGACTCCACAGTGATGGATGGTGTGGAGTAGGTATCACGGATGGTGAGAAAAGTGATACTTAGCTTTAGAGTAAAAAAAAAAATCAAAGCTATCCAACACTTTTCTTTATCTTTTCTTCTTCCCAGCTTGTCCTCGTTCCTCTTTTCTATTATCTTCTGGTCTACTATAATTTTTGCATGCCTTCCAAACCTCCTGCCTCGCTCCCTCCCCGTTGTGACTCTAAGAGCATCAACCAGCTGCTAGGCTCGCTATGTTGATCTCTAGCTTATGCCTGATTGGACGCACGCCACGATCACAGACCCAATGCGCGCGGAGAGTGGATCACTGACAGGTGTGTGCGTGTGTGTGGGAGAAATGGAGAGGTTTTTCTAGACCAGGGGATGGGATGATGAGAGAGGACGAAGAAGAGGGAGAAAGAGGAGGAGGGTGTATCCAGAGCGCCTCCAAGCTAAGAGCAAGTGGAGAGATGGATGTGCTCTTGTCTAAGATGTTTTGAAAAGGAGCGATGCCGAAACCCAAAGACAGACTGCGATCGAAGCGGCACAAGCACACGGCACAATGCCACTACAGGGAAGAAGAGGTCCATCTTAGAGGCACAGAGGAGCGCGGCAGTGGTAATTGGACAGCGGTTGCCATGGAAACAGGGGAAACGTTGCCTGGCGGTCGGAGAGGTGCGCTGGGAGTACCAGACCTGCCTCCATTAAAACACACACAGCACACACTCCTATTCACTTCAAGTGTCGTCCATTAGCAAGAGTGGACGAAATGTTGTCTGCACAATCAAACATTATTCCTCATTAGATGCATTGTCCACCAATATTTGGGAGAAATATCATTTGCGACTTTGACTATTACTGTTTGACAAAACTAGATATTTGAGCAAGTATTGATACTAAAAAAAAAAAACACATTATTAGGACTTTCTGCAGATTTATAATGATTTGGAGCTTTTCAGAACTGTCTAAACCACATGGTACTATACTATGGGTCAACACAATTTAAACATATCCAGGAGCATTCAAATTTCAGAAAAGACTGAAATATGCATCTTGTATTTCACAACATGCTTGTAGAGGTATAAACCACAGGGTTAGCATGGATAACCATAATAAGTAACTTTAATAATATTTGCGTATCTAGTATCTACAACATAGCCTGAGCCTGTACAGTCATTTAGAAGGTATTATTTCTCCCCTTTTTAGAATGTTTTGAGTAAAAACTGCTGCTGCTTCACAAGCCTTGAACTGGATTTATTCTATTTCGAAATACTAGTTGTATCCATAGTGGACTGAATCTGCACGTAAAATCAAGCAGTTCTATTTCAGTAACAAATGAATGCGTCATAACTGAAACAATACATCTAAAATTGTGTCACTTCCAAGACAATCCTCAGTCACCATTAAGAGTAAAGAGAACCATCAGTAGTTAAGAAACTCTGTTAAGACAAGCACGTTCAATCTACATCAATTACAGCTGAACAAAGGTTCTGCTGCTAGTATACTGCTGCATTGGGACTCAAAACACAGTCACGCAGATGTCTTAACAATGAGATTATGGATGGCCTAAATTTGTTGTAGGAGCTAAATTAGTAGATTAAATATATATAATACATACAACTATGCTGTGTGTTAATTGAGTTTTGTATTCAGGCAAGTTTATTTTAGAGTCAATTCGTACACAAGGCAATTCAAAGTGCTTCACACAACAGGAAAAAAAGCATTAAAATCAAAAGACATGGCAGAAATCTAGAACAGTTTGTCACAAAAGAGAAGAGTGCAAAGAAAATCATTTCAGTCACATGGACGGCTAGCAACAGTTTTTAGCTTAGATTTGGACATTGCCAGAGTAGAACCTGTCTCACATCTCAGAGACTGTTCCAGGTTTCAGCTGCATGAAATTGAAACGCAGATTCCCATGTTTAGTCCCGACTCTGGACGACAGCAGGAGGCCGGTCATGTTTAGAAATCTGACTACTGGCACAGCAGAGAGGCGGTCCATAGGCCGGTCCATGTTTAGTCCTGACTCTGGGCACCAGCATGAGGCCGGTCCATGTTAGTCCTGATCTGGACAGCAGGAGGCTCACTATGTTTACAGGCATGGAATGTTCTTGGTCCAGTTTTTGTCTCGTTCTCCAGAGACTGGTCAGACCACATTTGTCCCCGTCCACATACAGGCCCAATCGAAAGTCAACGTTTATATGCCTTTTAGAAATCTTGTTCTAAATGGACTGAGCCCAAAAAATATTTTAGACCGTACCGTATTTGATACCATATTCCTTCCATTACAAGATTTACATTCAACTACAAACATCGAGTGGGCTGTAGCTTTGCCTCTGCTCAGACACTTTGAGATAATGATAATGAGTTACAAATAGGGAAAAGACACAAAGCATCTGCTGAGCACAAAATACAATCTACTAAAACAGCCATTACCATCTCGTCTGTCGCATGAACAACTCGAGGCACATCTTGCACCATGTTTACAATAGTTGCACAAGAAAGGAAATAAGTTCATAGAACTGAAATGTAGGTAAGTAATATTTGGCAAAAGGATCCCCCCTTTTTTATTCCAGATTCAAAATTAGGCAGTGTTTATATAAGTCAATAATGGGACAAACCTTGTTGAAGTCCTCGCTGGTGGCCCTCATTTCCTTCCAGGTCTTGTTGAGGAGCTGATGCAGATGCAGAAGAACTCTTCAATGGAGCGGTCGTGGGTAAAGAACATCGGGTGGAATCATGGCTTCTCACTTGCTGTGATCAGAGAGGAAAAGAAGAGATACCATAAATGTTGTGTGGTGGTTTTAAAGAAGTTTTTTTTGTGTTTCAAGGTTTAAAGAGCACAGGAAAATAATAATCCATAAAAGGCACAAAAAAAAAGAAAAACAAGCATGCATACTTGATTTTTAAAAATCTTACGTTTAAATAACTGACTACCTGACTAATGCACAACAGGGACACTCTGCCCACTCAACACTACAGGAGAAAACATCTCTTCAAGCTAAGACGTTATGGATAAACTCACATTGCCAATCATTCTGCAAGGATGGTGCAAGAAACTAGAAGAGGCAGATCTTTTATTTGGTATTGTCATTGTTTAAGTTTTAATACTTAGCCAGAATTAAGGCGATCTATGTTCCTTAAGGCGACTTTTATACAGACATTGTGATTGCATGGGAAGCCTCAAAATAGCAGCAGTTTGAAGGTATTTTCCTTTCTGTATCAACTTGCCTTAACTTTGCAACTGCTGCTTATCTTATAATAATTCTAATACTTTATTAAACTTTCTTTGAACAAACTACGGATCCACTGGTCCACTGCCTCTGCACAGGTTGGCCTTTTCTTTTACATCGACACTGGAAGCATCTTCCATACAGTGGATATTGTCTGTAGACTTCACGATTACCATGAACTTGAAAACGGCACTCTTCTGCCGCCTGTTAGAATCTGCTTGTGACTTTGCTGCATGCTATCCCAGTCTCATCCCCATTTCATGCAGCACTGTCCTGTCTAATGAAGTCTACAGGCATAAAAGATCCTGCCAACTTCAGTCAAGCTCAATTCTATTTTTTCTGTAAATATTAGCACATATTATTTTTAATATTTCTATGAACGATTTTTAAATTTTCGGAAACCATCCAATGTATTTGAAATTGTGACATTTTATTGTGATTTTACTGAGCAAATCTTAATAGAGCCAAGTTAGTTATAATTGTGATGTCATTATTATATTTTTATTGAATATAGATGGAAAGTAGCATTAGATAAATCTGGTGCGATCCTATTTTCTTTTGAAAGTGATGAATTTGTGCATAGTGTGATAAATAAGATAAAATCAATTTGTTTTGTATGTACTTGTTACTGTACTATTGTTATATATTTTATTTGCTTTTTTAGCACGTTTGTGACCACTAAGCAGGTTATTTGTCATTTTCAAAGCTTCGCAGGTTTATTCTCTAATGGATATAATCAATCACTGCTATTGCTGCCAGTGGGAGTTGAAACTCTTGTATGCGCTAAGATTAACAAGGCGTTGAATAACAAGTCTTGACATTCATTTGAACTACATTTGCTGCTGTTGCAATGAGCGGTTGAAACCATTGAAACTTCACAAAATAATGAGTGATACCCAAGGCGAATGGCATAGTGACCTGAGCCTTAATTTGCTGTGATGGATGAGAGCTAAAACTAGCATAAAAGTGGAAGAATTTAGCAGGACGCAACACAATCGGCAGGCAGTCAATCGGGAAGCTAATGGGGGTGAACCAAACACATGCTGACACGGTCCTCAAGGATGCAAAGTAAAAAGAAAAGAAAAGATAGATTTCAAGAAAGTAATTTTGTTTGACGAGCAAGGTTGCAGGGAAAGCAGAGATTTGGAGTGAGCTAAATAGGCTGTTTACAGACTGCACAAACAGAGCCCCTGGGTGCAGAGGTAGGGGATACAAGCAGGTGTATTTGGAGAGAGCAGTGAGAGCTCTAGAAGAAAAATGTTGTTATCAATAAGAAGTAGAGTCAAGGTCAAACGAATTAAAACATCTTAGCCATCATCACACAACAGCTTTTGCAATAGGAAAGACAATGGTGTCAAAAGTGTTTCCACATTCTGACGGATTGTGGTATTGCAAATACAATACTTAATGGTAGAATTGTCTAGACTGTCAAAATCAGATTTGGACCTGGTTTATGGTTCATATCTTTGTATTGCCTAGCCACCTGAAACAAAAACTGTCACAAAGTTCAACATCGTCTCTGTCAGTTTAAACAAACACATGTTAAATTATTCTTTCAAAATAGTTTTAGAAAATGGGGCAATTATTCATACTCAAAGATATGCTGTTTTCAGTTGAAAGAATTTTAAATAATATTAACATGGCAAGTTTGTGGTGCCAGTACCTTACAAATATGATAAGGTTAACATTTGTGGATCATAAATTTGAATATTCCTTTCAAAAAGAGTGAGACTCCCATTGAGTTATATTATCGAAAATGACGCAATCAGAATACATAAAAAAATCTGTCAGCAACACCTCTGACCAAATTTAACACAAAAGACTGGAAATGCAAGTGCTGCTAATAAAAATATATCAAGATGTTGCCAGCAATTTGTTTTGGCAAACGTCAGTGATTTAAAAACAGTTACATGCACACTATTACAATGTCTCATAATGTTTAATTAACCAGTTTACTTCGACTAAATTTATTACCCTATTCAAATGAGATGTACCTTTTCCAGATTAAATGTCAAATTGAATGCTCATTTGATTTAGTTTGAGAGCGCATTGTCATGTTATTTGCTATTAACCATCATTTTTTGGTATATTTTCTTTCTGAAATAGTGTAAGAATGTGTTACTTTTACTGCAAGCTCGCCCTTGGTAGCAAGGTGACTAATATTGGAAAAGGGGTGGACAACTGGACACATGGAGCGCTGGAGTCTGGCACTTTTAGATGGATGAGTCACACAGCGAGGGACACACAAATCTGGGCTTGCACACGATGATACAAAATAAAACGGCGGCCGAGCTCCACTTCTTCTAATTTGAGCAAGAATTTATGACTGTTTTTTGACATGGCGCAGGATCAGTGGATTAGAAATAAAGATGGATGGAGAGGTGTTTTTGAGTTTGTTTTGTGCCCATCTGTTCAGCCAGATGTTCGGTCCCAGCGCAGCTCATAAAGTCAGAAAACAGGACACTGGGAATGTCGGTATAAGGAGATATGGCAGCACGCAGCCGTATGAGGGGCAGAGGGGGACTCTGATAGCATTAGAGGTGACATTATATGGACAACATTTTCAGTTTTCCATGGCAAAATAAGTTTAGTTTAGTTTAGTAGTTTAGGGATTCACCAGTGTTGTCTGAAAAAAAAAAAAAAATCAGTTTGTATACAATGTTTTGCGAATGGGGAGGTTTATTCGGTTATTCGATAATTTTGACTATTCAGGTCACAACATGGTAAGAAATGACAAATAAACTGCTTCAAATGCATCAATCAAATGTATGCTCCACAAAGTAAAACTAAATGTAAAGTGCCTTTGATCAGCTAACTTTACTTTATCATTAAGAAAGTTTGATTTCATAAAGCTCATCACAGAGAGGAAGGGACATCTATTAGACAATGTGAACTAAAGTGAATCTAGGACTTCACTGTTCGGTCATCATCAAGTGTGGATACTTATTAAATTGTGACGTTTTTACTCGCAATAATCTCAAAGGGGACATATTATGCTAAACAAACTCTTAAACTTGGTCTAAAGATTGCTCTTAAGAGCTCTAAAAGAGCTCTTAAACTTGCTACAAGAGTGCTTCTTTATCATTAGCGTACTCAAACGTGTCTTTGATTGATTTAAGTATGTTTTTTTGTTTGCAACTGAAGCTCAAGCACTCAGAAAATTCCTGTTTTCACCTACCCCTATCCCTGCCACGTCCTTGTACTTAGTAATGTTATTTAAAAAAATGCTGACACAGAGTGACGCATGTCTCGTAGCCACTTTTGAAAAATAAAACAAGCAAATGCTAACTTGCTGCTTGCTACGGTGAAATGTCACATGAAGGGGCGGAGCTTTGCAGTTTTGAACAGGAAGTCAGAGGACAAGTTTCTATTACGAAGTCGTTTTAGATCAATATTGTGATTTACAATGAACATAATGTAAAATGATAATCTACTTGTTATGGTTAGTTCACTTCTAAGTACCTGAAAAAAGCCCAATAGATCTCTTTAACACTAAATTTGATGAGGTTGTCAAATGTACTGAGGTCATACTTCTAAAAGCATACCATTTGCTCTGTGTGTTGTCCTAGACCTGGTAGTGCAGACTAATGTGGGATCATAACCCTGTGGGGAGTGCAGAGTTGCAGAGAGCTTTCCTGACCTGGTACTTTCTCTTCATAAAGTCATCCATCATTGGGACATGTCCAGTTCTGCTGAGGTCATGAATCACTCTCTGCCCTCTCACAGAATGTAATTCTACAGAGTCTCTTGAGTCTGAAAGGAGGAGGACGTTCATCTGCTTTCTGCTTTTCATCCAAGTAAAAATTCTTTACATAAATGGAGCAACACCAAAAGAATGTCATTAAAGCTGCATTAACCAACTTTTCGCTCGCAAATTTTGCCGTTTTGTGCTTTGTGATCGCCGGGTGCTGTCCCCATCTTACTTATTTGAACGTATTTTATCCATCGCAAACTTAAGAAAGACCCATGAGTGTCCTATAGTTGCTTTGTGAGCTGATGGCTGTGGGTTGGTGGTCACCCTGCTTCACTTAAAAGCTAGTGCCCAAAAGGAAGAAATATTCAAATCCCTACTTCCTTCATAGTTGCAAAATCAGGTACCCCAGTTTAAAATGTGTGTTTTTGAGCTTTAAAAGGTAATCCGTACAAGACGAATTGTATGCTTTATCAGTCTGTGCAAAGGTTGTACAAAGAAAGGTTTAGTGTGCAATTGTTTTTATTGAAAGTCACCTTGTACAACACCAAAAAATGAATAATGAACATGTTCTCTTACTAATTAACAACAGCAGCAGCAGCCGCCTATCCTGATGGCAGCTGTGACAGAAAGCAGAGTCAGCAGCCTCATCAGTTTGCATGTTTGGAGGATGCTAGCCAGCACGCACACACGCGGCTGCGTGAGTAAGCAATATAACTTCAAATCGTGCCACATCAAAGAACAGAAGAGAGGGCTTATTAGCTTACGTTCAAAATATACTACACTTTAGCTGCTGAAGCACATTTAGGTCAGAAAAAGTGCAGTATAGGATGTTAAATTAATCTGTTGTTTTTTCTTTCCACGATAAGAGCCTTTATCTTCCCAGGTTAGTATCGCTGTGGTACAGACAGTGGTGCAGTTTAGTTCTGGTTTAGACCAATTAAGATTTAGTCAAGCCATTGTTTCAATTGTTTACCTGGTTTAGTTCTGGTTCTAGTGGCACTTCTTGTTTTTCTAAACTTCACATGTTTCCAAGATACTGCTTTTTGTGAAACAGCAAAATACATGCGTTTCCAATTTTAGGTTTTGTATTTTTCAATCATCTGCTCCAGCGAGAGGACTGCAGCAAAAGCATGCAAGAATTTTAAGAATGTATTTGTATGTCGTATTTGAAATATTCAATGTACACAGACTTCAGATAAACTCCAAAGCTCTGAATCAGAAAGAAGCATTAACAGCTGGTAATACATCAGGCTAATTACCAGATAATGTGTGTCAGAGGATAAATGGTTTTGTCAGAGTCTGAGTCAGAAAAGTATTTCTGTTAAAGCTCCACATAACTGCATTGGCTAAGATCTCCTAATTATGTCAGTGGTCTCAATTGTGATAGTCCAAAGAGCAAAGTGGTTTATGATATTGTTCCAATAACAAAAGTTAAGAGAAGAATCATCGTGTGTGCCCAAGCATGACTTTCACTTCCACCCATGATAGGCAGTGTTAAATGGATCTCTGCATGACCAGCTCAGGCCGGGGCAGACTCTGGACCTCCCCCAGAGGGGCCCTGAGGGAAACTCAGATGTGTGACTGTTTGTGATGACTGTGATTCTGTGTCTGAACATGCTACATGCAAAACAAGCTCTGTGGATTTGGTCAGATCAAATTAAACACTCCAGCATCTGCTTAAAAGGAAAAGGCTGTATATTGATTAAATAAAGACTTCTAAATACATCTCATTTCAGCAGTAATACAAATTTGTAGTGAAAAACTGTGAATAAATAGTTTTTTCTGTAAAACAGTGACAAAATGATTTATTGATGTTATTTTAGCAAAACTATTGAATTGGAACACAAATAAACATTGCACAATTGTACCAAAGTCGTTTTCATTCGAAAATGACCAATCTTTCACTGCTCCTCAGTTGGGCTCTCACAGGTAAAAAGCAATAGAGCTGTCCTTGGTGCTGAACAAGGCTTTTTGCTTTGAACATGCTGAAAATTAAGGCAAGATGCATGCTGCCAGACCACTTCACATTTATCTTTATATTTCAAAATGCTCACACTGCACACATTAGCAGATTAGTATGTGTGCCCAGCATGTCATATGTTTGCCTTCACCACCAAACCGCCCACCTACTCAGTCCAAAGAGATGCCACACAGTGAGTCACCAGGCAGGGCCATTACTCAGTGCACTCGACCCGCTTGCTAAATGACTTCATAAATAATCCATGATTCCTGAAAAAGAGTAGAGGTAGCCGTGGCTTGGCACCTCACCGACATGGACTCCATTAAGCAGCGTGTTTCCACCAAGAACATGGCGAGACAATTCCTCTTTTAAGATCTGACATCAGCGGTGGTGACAAATGCAAAATAGAGTGAATGGAAGAGGCAGAGTGACACCTGCACAGTTCTCTGAATGATGAAATATGCCAGCAGTGCTGACAGCTGATTGAACCAAAACAAGCTTCATTTCATCCTCTTTGAAAATCTTCATAGAAATGTCAACAAGCAACAAATAGGATGGCAACACTGTGAAATTGACATCAAATGGAAACATCTTTTAGAGAAGCTGTCAAGGCTGATTTTGAGAGCAGCTTTGAATATTTGTGACGTGCCAGGGTTTCGGCCGCATTATGTCCATTTTGAAATTCGGAGTCAAAGCATGAAAGCATAAGAAATGATTACAGGTCTCAGAGGGAGAGCGAAAAACAGGAAGAGAGTATTTACAGATAAAAGAGAAAATCTAACTTGGGAGTGGTGTGAAGAGTGGGGGGTGTAAGGCCCCTGAGAGATGTTTTGGTATATTTACACAAATAAACACAGCAATCAGCGTTAATCTCATACTCTCTTTTGCCTTTATTCTTGAGGGAGGCATAATAATACGAGGGGGAACATTATTAAAAGACCGTTAAAGTTTTTGTGCTTTATTTTGTGTAAAGAATGTAGTTGAATATCTGAATGCATAATAAATGTATTTATACTACATGCGATTAACTTTCTTGTCTTTCTTACCCACAAATTGTGAATTTAGAGGCATATGAACCTGGGACATGTAGTTATATATAGCATGTAGTTGCAGGACACAGAAAGGACACAAACAGACAGTGTCATACTTATTTTGGGGAAATTAAGAATGTTCAAGAATGCTTGGACAGTGAGATTTTAAGATGCTAAATACTAAACATACATTCTGACATTACAGTTAGCCAAAGGCTCTTTTGTTTACTTCTTTATATTGCTTTTGCTAATGTTTCTCTGGCAAAGCAGCCAGTAACGTAGATTTTATTTATGCATCATTTGACCAGTAACGTGAAGTTGTCAGAGTTCAATTAGGTTTATAAGGCCTTCTGATATGATTAAATACTGGTTTCTCATGGTCAGACCTGTGTTTTTAATCATACCTTGACAATTTTGCTGCCATTTTCCTACTTGGAGCAATAGGATGACAGCATCTGCAGTTAAACTTCCTCAGAACTATATCTCAGGTGTGGGAAAGTTGGTAAGCCCCTTCTCCTGATTTACAGACGGGTAGGCACGTTTCTGGATCTCGATGGCTTCCCTGATCTAACAATGGTAGTTGTTGCTCTCTGGCCCTATAAAAGTAGCGTTGTCCCAGTTCATAAGATAGTTCGCCCTCTTGCAATCGTGTGACAATGTCGACTCAAGCTGTCCCTTATAGCATTGGCGTTGTCGTCCTAATGCTCCAATAAGACGACAGTGCCAAAATCTGTTTAAATCAGCTGACCAGACACTGCACAGTAACACCAAGTGACACTTCTGAGGAAGGCTACAGAGCGCAGCCAAAACTGTCAAGGTATGAACAGAGGTCTGTTCATACGAAACTAGTGTCTAGCAAAGTTTTCATGATCACTCCTGAGTTCTAGAGGTTTGAAACTCCATGCTGATAGGAGTGCAAACCACTCTGCCAACGTATAATAGTTATTGGGATGCACATATTGTAACTGTCCAGGCACTAACAAGTATAAATGATGACTGAATTGAATTATATATGATTTCTTCATTTTGTTTTGTTGTTTGATGGTTCTGCTTCCTCGTCTTATTTTGCTTGTTTTCTAAAAGTGATTTTTTCCTCTGCACTATAAATCATTTAGACACAACTGCACTAACAACCCTCTATGTTGTTGTTGCACACTTTGTATTCCCAGCAGCATCTATTTATAAAATCAAGAAGACCCATAACAAACAGCTACTTTTTCAAAACTAATAGCTTATGTTATATTAAACAGCAACTTCTAGACAGAAAATGGCCCTGTCACATGCTTTTCAACACTTCTAGAACAGAGCATTGACTCAGATTAAGCACCAAACAAGAAGAATTAGCAACATTAGCGACACATCCCCGGACATGCTCATTAATGTCGGTGCTTCATTGTTTCTCTGTGGAAAAGGTCAACACGAATGATGACAGCCAATGCAAGAGTCATGTGTCTCTCTGCCTCCACTGGAAAACACAGCACACACAGCCTCTAATGACCTGCATTACTCACACCTGCCCGGTCCATGTTACAGTCTTAACCTTCATTAGTTTGTGTTAATATACACAGAGCTAATGGGCTGTGTGTGGAAATGCTCTTGTACAACCGCTTCATCCCAGGAGCACATCATTACTGCAACTTTCTGCAAATATTTACTCAGGTCGTTACAAAGACAGAAGGGGATGTAGGGTTGGGGGGTGAAAATATTATATATTATAAATAATACTATTTCTAATTCTGTTTAGCATTTTTGAGGAAGCAACCCATTTGTATTTGCATTTATTAGTGCTTTGCTTAGAGAACCAGGGTAAACAGCCATTTAAATACACACTCACACAGAGATATACTCCATGATAAATATTAAAGCTGAAGTCTCTGGACAAACAGTCACAATGAAAAGGCCATTACCATGCAGCCACTGGGGAGAAAAGGCACTGTGCCACAAGTCAAGGTCACCTCTCTACACTGCCAGAGTCTTGAGTTAACCAAGATAAGACACAAGACGATGATAATGTTTTCTTTGAAATATTTTACAGTGTAAATATACATTTGTGCCAATATTGTCAACCATCATTAAAAGAAATATAGGATTATTCAATTATTATTATTGCACACAAAAAAGAAATCAGAATTCTGAAATGTAGTGCTAAAACCAAAGGGATGTGTGTTTGTAGTGGTTAGTAGTGAGCAAATGGAAAGGGAACATCAGTTTAAAAGTGAGCTAAGAATGCCATCTCACTCCCTACAGAGAGCAGCAGGGTCAGTCTGGAGCACCACCATTGGGTCCATTCAAACAAGTCAAGACAAATGGAAAGGACACATCAATTCCAAATAGATGTGGACAAAGCATGTCTTTTCCTGCAGTGTGTCTCCCATAGGTGACCCCATCAACACATAATGAACCCTGAGCGATAGTTAGTGAAGATAAAAATGTCCTATTCTCCACCTGGGACTAATTTGATGAGCCCTTATGTTGCAGTGTGTAATGCAAGGTAATGGTGTACTTACGAAGCTCGCCCACTTTGAGAATCTCACACAGCATCTTGGTAAGTTCAATGCTGCTGCGGCCAAATGGACATTCATGTTTGTCTTCTCGACTGCTGTTCTCCAAAACAATCTAGAAACATAAACACATCATTCAATTTAAGTGAAATCCTGTATGTGTAAATTAAATAAGTACACACAAAATAACTGATATGTAAACTTATTAACTTATTATTTCAAAACAAACTAATTACATAAATTCAAATAAAATTAAAAATGTATCCCCCCCAAAAAAGGAGCTCAGATGAGAGTCATTTACATTGTTATAATCTAGCACAGCAATATCACAAGCCATTTCTATTTCTGACTTTTCTTTTTTGAACATAGAGTCAGAGTAATCCTTAAGCAGCAGGTGTTTGCCTGAGTGTTTAAAGGGCAAAATAAAGCTAACGTTTGTGTGTGTGCTCACCCTGATGTAGGCGTCCTGGTGGTGCCTGGCAAAGTACAGCATGTTATCCAGAGCCAGCATGCCTGGAGGGATCTGGGTGAAGTCCACCGCTGGATTCACATGGTTCTGAGGCACCACAAAAAAACTGGTTACAGCAAACACTACCAGAAAACAATGGATTATTTCAGCTAAAATCAATTCCACAAGCTCCTTTTCTGTCAACAGCATGGCTAAACAAAATATACAATTATAGCTTTGATGATAAAACAATATGAATGAAAGCTCTTCTTGATAAACATCCCCTGTTTCGGTGTCGTCTGTCCCAATGTGCCCGGTATACACAGCGCACATTTATTTGCTCATTCATTTACACAAGATGGGCGCCCAGACAGAGACCTTAATTCATTTATATTACATTTGGACTGAAACTTGAGTACAATAACTTGAGTTCCTTTTTAGGTGAATTTATTTATGCAAACGTATAAAACAATAACATCTCTACCATTCTACCTCATATCAAATAAAGGTTATCTTATTTTATCATATCACATCTTATTAAAATGTCCTTGTATATTCAAAACTTTGATTATATGCAAATAGTATCTGTCATCATCAGTAGTCATTTTTATGAACTCAAAGTCTGTCAAATTAGTATTAAGTCAACTCTAGATCTTAGAAAGTGTTTAAACAGGTGAGACAGAACGTGAGGATGGGGTGGACTGAAAAAGAAGCAGGTGGAAGTAAATTAGAGGAACTCAGGCTCATCACTTTGTAAGTGTCTTATGGTCTTAAACTGGAGCATACGGACGTACAACAATGAATAAGAATGAATACCACTGTGGCATTAATACATTTTTAGTATATAATATATTGAAATATTACACACAAAATCCTGTGACTCATGATCATGAACATCTCACTTTCAATTCAACAACTGCATAACAATTGCATATTGTATATCAGGAATCAGGATCAGTGAAAATTCACAACATAGGAATTTTTCAGTGGATGTGGGGGAGGGTCACAAACAAGAGAAGAAATAGATAGGGGGCAGCGCAGACGGAGGAGTGAAGGCCATGAATGTTGTTTGCGTGCGGCTCGGTTTCACTGGCTATCCAGCTGGTCTCAAGGCCAGGAAAAAAGATAAGGGAAAAGGAGCAGGGAGAATTGGAACATAACTTATGTTCTTGCAACAATATATGCAAGAACAGTACAGTTCTTCAGCACATCGGAAGCAAGTTTTAGGCCTGTCTGTATAATTTGGTCAATTCTTCCTCCACAGTTGTGGACAAGTGGCATTATCTTTGGTGAACATACAGCAGGGTGACTGGGACTGGTAACAGCCCTGGAACAGCCCTGGAACAGCCCTGGAACAGCCCTGGAACAGCCCTGGAACAGCCCTGGAACAGCCCTGGAACAGCCCTGGAACAACCCTGGAACAACCCTGGAACAACCCTGGAACAACCCTGGAACAACCCTGGAACAACCCTGGAACAACCCTGGAACAACCCTGGAACAACCCTGGAACAACCCTGGAACAACCCTGGAACAACCCTGGAACAGCCCATGGCGTACAGACTCTGTGTGTTGGTTTGGGCGGGCTTACAAAAGTTGGACTATGACATTTTGCTCAAGGGCACTCTCACACATACTTTTATAATAGAAGTGCTAAATTGAAAGAAATACTAACTCACATGAAATCAGAATCAAGTCAAAATTAAATAGGATTTAATGTAGGAGTAATAAAAAGCCTTCAGCAAGTTTGCCCCCAAGCTGACTAATAACATGATCTAATCTCTCATGTTTAATTAACAGCAGTCTCACTGGACCTACTCTAGTCCCAAGATGGCCCTGTGTGAATAAATAACTGCCTAATCTAAAACAGTTCGTCTTAGACTGAAGACGTGATCTGCTTGCAAAAGCATTACATCAACAAATTCAATTGTGTTTTATAGTTGCACAATCAAATTTGTCCAAGGATGAAACTGCAGCCGGGATTCAGGCAACTATGACATCATGCAGACTGGTGTAGCTAAGGAAATAGAAAAAGTGTCATGCGACTTAACAAATGAAAAAATAAGTGTCATACTTTTAAAACCCAGCCTCAAGAGGTTATTTGTGCCAGTTCAAAGCCCAGATAAGAGTGTTACATCAGTAAAGGCATCCAATGTAAAAACACTCTGCCAAATTATTTTGTGAAATGCTAAAAACTATGCGGTAGATGTTTTGCTGTTATGAGTCCTGTTGGTGGATGAACTGGTACTATATGGATTTAAAAGAATACTTACTATAAACCCCAGCTTCTTGTAATCCCGTGTATACATGGACTTGCGCTTCTCCATACTGCTGCCGTTGTTGGGTTCACATTCCACATCAAAGGCGATTCTTCTCAACTCAAAAATTATGTCCCTTTGAGCCTAAACAAGTAGAAAAGAAATGAACAATAGTTAGCTGTAATACTGAACATCTGTGCATCTATTTTGGAACATTTTAAAATCTCTAGTATTGGCCCATTGTGTAATCTTCTATAGTTCCCAAGGTGTCCATTTACTCTTTTTATGACTTGGCCAAAGCTACAGTAAGTGGCATTCAAACTTGTCTCGATTGGGCCCAAACAGCCCACAAGCTGCTGAATAAAAGATTAATGATGTTTACTGCTTGCAGCAGTAGTGGGCAGAGTGGACCTGCAGGAGACCTCTCTAAGCCACCTTTATGCTTAAGTGAAAGCTTTACTGCGAGTTCTTTCAATGTATGCTTTCAGGCTCAGAGATTGGACACTGGAGGTAATGCTGGGTTAGATAGAAGCTTTGAAACTTAATACTAGAGGAAAATGACCATAATTATATGATCTAAGCTTTGGATAGATTTGTGCCATTTCATCTGTGCTATATTGTAGAAGAAATAAGGAAAATATGAGCTATGTGGGATATAAAAACTGTAATACATAAAGCAAAGGTAAAGCTAAAATACTTTATGGAGGCTTAGTTATAAACTGCTGCGTGCGTTGTCACTATGGGACAAGAAGACCTGAATGTTTTAAAGGAAGGGGAAACCAGAACAAAATATACACAAGCAAACTTTGAAAAAAGGTGCCGACTCGGCAGGATCATCCTGTGCATGTCTTGGTTAACTTTATATTGTTATAAATATGTTAAGACATATAATAAATGCCCCAAAAATTATAATATACTATATGCAGGTTATAATTCTACATTTTGTTCATTGTAAACGGCAATATTGATCCAAAAAGCTTAATAGAGATAGGACCATGGACTGTTCAAATCCCACTGCTTCAGAGTGGCATTTCACTGTAACAAGAGCGGCTTTTCATTCATTGTTACATGTTTATATTGTTGAAAAAAGGCTATTTGAAATTGATTCAACCCTACACGTATAACCCGGAATCAGAATTTTTGTAATAATCACAAGAAAGTACAGAGCTGTGGGCCGACATGGGGGTTGTGTGTAAACACACTTTCTGAGCACTCAAGCAGGACAAGACAGAACAAACATGGATGGATCAATCCACACATACCAAACTAGTTCATGACGAGAGAACACTACAATACAATACAATCAAAAGCGATATGAACCATTGCTATAGTTAATGTTGGCACCTGGTCTTGAGGGTCCATCTTGGTCATCATGCGGTCCTCCAAAAGGTTAAAGGTCAAAACCTGCAGCACGTAGAGCTGGTGGGCCATCTCATCGTTAATGGGCGTGGGGCTACGGATTACACTCTACAGGCCAAAAGAGGACAGATTTCAGATTATCACACATCTGATAGACACAAAAGAGAAGAGTGATCTGTGAAGGTTGAAAGTGCTAAAATAAAAGTGAAAGGATCAGAGAACACAGACATGGATTTTAGAAAAAGTCAATGAGTGATAACAAAAGAGGAGATTTAGGAGGCAGCGGTGGAGGATTAGAGAGGATTAGATTTAACACAGCACAGATGAAAAATGAAAAGTGAACAGGTGTGAGGAGCAGAGCACATGAGAAAATAACCGAAGATGGACAAAATGGCAGGTGTCAACTGCGGCAGGAAAAATCTGAAACATATTCTCACTTATTATAGAAGAGCCACAGTAGAAGAACCAGTGCTCTCACATCTTCAATTATACTCTTAACCCATAACAATTCACTGACTTTTCAGAAGTGGTTCCACAGTTGTGAGGTGAATCCATTTATTGTCAATGGTGTATTACCATAAAAAAAGCAGCTTGCAATTATTGATTTACTTAAAAATAAATTCTAATAAAACTTCACTTAAAAACCAATTGCACCATATCACCAAAGGATTAATTATACTTTGAAGTTCGGTGTATGTTATGTATGTACTTAAATGAACAAACTGCATTGACTTACAGTGAGAATAATGGAACGCAGTTGTTTCTGGGCAAGTATATGGGACATCTCCTGTGAAAGACAAACATACAAAAGGAAGAGAATATACATATTACAAAATACCTTTTGGAAGATGTCGGAAAAGATGTCAGAATGGGAATGAATGCAGGGCAAAATAAAAGAAACTCGCCATAGCAACTGTCTGCAATGTAGTAATAAGCTAGAAAGGTATAAAGCCATCCGAAAGGAGAGGTAATTATTAATACAAAAGGAATACTAACCTCTACAGTGCATAAAAAGGATGCTAATCAAGCGTGCTGCTAATCAAGCGTGCACTTACTGTTAGAGGACTATTTAGGATGTCCACAATATGCTCATCATCAAACTACCATATCGTGCGCAGTGGAAGGAAGTAAAAGTTAGAGACAGAGAGAGACAGGGTGAGTGAGTTGGTGTGGACAATTATTTTAGAGGTGGAGATTCAAAATAAGGCAATTTGTGTTGACGTTGCAGCTGGCTAAAGGGGAATGGACAACCAAGTGAGAGTAAGAACAAACTACATGTGTACTGCGTGCATAGTAAAAGTGGCATGCAAAATATTTTAAAGCCCAATGTCTAAATGGTACAACAATATAAGGAAGTAATGCTATCATTTATAACTGAAGAACACCAGTGTGCCTTAAATCGATAGCACAAGAGATTACATGTAAGTGTGAGAGAGACATGTGAGAAACGCCTTTTGTATAAAAGAAATGGAAAGAATGAATGAACATATAAGGTATCTGTACATGAAAATATAAGGTATATTTAATTAAAACCAATGGCCATTTATCAAAATAAAACTAAAATGATGTGGATGAAACATGATTGTCTCACCTGTCTCTTCTCCTCAGGGGCTTTGAGGAAAAGAGCATTGATGACAGCTATAGTGTAGGTCTGGATATCTTGGTCGTTCCTAAAATGAATGAAAACAACAAAAGACACATTTAGTTTAGGAGGCACATAAACCTTTATGGGGATACTGAATATGTGGAATGCACTAATACACAGTAGACACTTGCCCCTGCAGATGTGGGATGAGCTGACCAATGGTGATCTCTTGTGCCACCTTGTGGTAAAGGTCTTGGCTGTTGAGCACCATAGACTCCAGAATGGCCAATGAACGCTGTAGCACTGCTGTGTCCATGGCAGACTTATTCACAAAACTGGCTATCTGTACACAGGAAGTAAACAGGAAGAGAAGGTGGACATGTGGAGGCCACACAACTCCGCATCAAGATAAGCTACACATAAGGACAGCTGAAGGATGTTCTTGTTCTTTTCCTTCAAGTCAAACATTAATATAAATATTAATTACTATATTAAAAACATATCTTATCTGTTAAAGGTCAAGCACAATACATAGGAACAGTCTACAAAATACCTTCCTGAAAATGAGGATAAACCATTAATAATTTCCAGGTGCATCATATTTAATTTAGCTTCAACTATAAATACTTAAAGTCACTATAAAAGGAATCACATGGCCTATGGCTAACAAAGCGGTGGCTCTGACCTTCTTGATGAAGGCCACAGAGAATGTGTCCCAGGAGACGATGCCATGGTCCATGAGCTCCACGAATGCCGTCAGAGTGAAGGAGAGCAGGTCTCCAAAACTACAACACACACACACACACACGACAGTGAACCAGCAGACCGAGGTACAGATGGATAGATACATTAAGAGCAATGGGCGGTGAGTCGACAGACACAACACAGAGAAGCAGAAGTTCAACTCTCCACCAAGGCTTTCTGAAGAACACAGGCACAAAGAAGAAATGGCCAAGATGTGCATAGCAGGGAGGCTGGCCTTTGAAACGCACCAGGAGGCCATCACAGGGCCTGCAGGGGCGACAGCACAGCACACTGTTCAAACAGGAGCTGAAAAAAGCTTTATTGAGCGAAGTCATGCAGTTAGAGAAATACCAGGTAAATCCATCACTCTGCAGGACGCGAAAGCAGGGTACACAACAGCCATGAAACCAAGATGGATTATTGCCTAGGCTCGTGGTAATGATCTGCACTTCGTGGACATTAATGATTAGTCAAGACAGAATCTGTAGTAAAGTAAAAACACCTCTTCTATCTTCCAATTTAACTTATTTCCTTCTAAACCAAAAAGTCTTATGGTACCCGTTTTGTTCTATAGTCTATACACTTTAAAAATGGCAATCAATTTTAATATTGTAAAACTGTAAAATGTTTTAAACATTAAATGGTTTGAAAAAAAGATTAAGAAAACAGAAAGCCAGTAGCATTGTCAAGGAAATGTTTAGTAAAAGGGGTACTAGTAGGAATAACATGAGAACTCAGAAGAGCTAACAACTAAAACAGTTGTCTACAGTGGAGTCTAAGGCTTAAAAAGACTGTATTCACAGGCAGAATAATGACAGAAAAGCCCGTGGAACACATTTTAGAAAGAAAGCCAAGATATAGGTCAAACATGGCATTTTGCGAGTAATAAAGTTGCAAGGGATTGTACTATAAATTGTACTGTAAATTGTTGACATTGTGGACTCTACAAAGCACATCTTGGCCTTCTTTCTGTCGAAGATTGGAAACAAGAGAAAAACAAAGACTGTTGCCCTAAAACACATGCAGAACTGAGCAGAGCCTGTAAATGATGGTGTTAAAGATACAAGATTTCCCACAAGGCACCGGGGCATAGTCAGAATCATGCAGGTTAAGGAAAAGAGCATAGAATCAATGACGTTACCCAGCTGCAGTAAAGGGGCGGGGCTTACCATGGCTTCATAATCTTCTGTAGTTTCTGATAACGCCTGTAAAGATTAAAAAACTTTGGCGTCAAAATGGAAAATATAACTGTAACTAGTATTAATCATAGAATATCAAACATAAATTAACATGATTGTGAACAATGTCTGATGGTGAGGTAGTTAACCAAGAAAAATAAGGAATCATCAGTAAAAGGTTATAAGTGCATATCCGCAAATTCTGCTTGTCAACATCCACTGTTCATGAAGCAGAAACATCATTGACAGTTACAAATGAAGCAATGTTGATTTTTAAATGCATTATATAGCATGGGAACAGGTCTTTGTTGTCTTAAATTGATGGGAGTTAAAGGGGCGATAGCACCTGATGTGGCCAATAGAGGGCAGTCTATGATTACTTTCAAAACATTTTAAATCACAGCACCACTTTACTCTCCAGAGCAGCAACACTCAGCTATTACAATTATGCTTCATTCATTTAGTTGGCAGGTTTAGAAGGAGTGGATGTGGTTCACTTTGAGAAAACACAGTTTATCTGAGTGAGCTGCGGCGGCTGTTCAAATGGTAATGCAGCACAGAGGCGCTCTATTGTCTCGTCCTCCTCCTGACATAAACTGAAGAGTATTATTAACATTTACATAAAACATATTTGAAACATGGAGTGGTGTCAACAACAGCGCCACTCTTCTGGTGAGATCAAAAGGGTTCAAACCTAATCACGAAGCAATAGTACACAAAAAGAGGAGTTTGAGCTTTTCGTTATAGAAGTACAATGTGGATAAAATAGACAGTTCATCTAGGCTGGCTTCAGTGTCAGACAATGTAAATTTAAATTTCATTGGATTTGTATTGCACATTTTCCTAATGTTTGGCTACTTTTAAAGTATTATTTTAGAAAATATGAATCAACAAACCCAGAGGTATAGCAATAGTTGGATTCCTCTGTTAGTAAACACAGATGCTATAATAACCCAGCAATGTGTAATCAACCTAAATAACGGTCAATTACTTTCAGAGAGAGAATAATGCAATGGCATCAAAGACTTGTCAATAAATGCTCCTGCATATTCATTGATTTGCAAATATAAACAGTCATCATTTTGTATTTTGCATTGTTGTTAATAAAATCCACCTACAGACCTTACTGAATGGATGTAAAGACATGCTTATCCACAATTGTATTCTCGTCCACCTCAGCTCAAGCTGTCCTCTCTGTAACCTTCACTAGAGATTGCCTGCAGGACTCCCCACCCTCTATACACACGCACTACAGTAAAGTCATCCCTCCCATAGTTGCACCTGTAAGGATATAAAAGGGGAAAACAAGAGCCCCAGGGCAAGCAGAGTACAAGTATGATCTTATCTCAGCTTTTGTACACCTGTACAGTCACTTAGAGAGGAAAATATAGATATATCGGACAAATCTGCTGAGTCCCTGCACAGGAAGAACAATATGCATAAAACTATATGTATAACACTCACCTACCCCCATACAGCTATGTAAACTGAGATCAAATTCATCATGGAGTCAGACGCAGAAACCACTGGCACAAATTGTTTTTAGTGCAATGTGCATCATCAAACCAAGCAATGTCCACATACTACTCCAATATTGCATTGTGTAATGTTTTAAATGTGACATTAATGCAATAAAATACATTTATAGTGTCATTCTAGTTTATTTTAGTATTTGTTTAATAGTTTCAACATTTAAATTCAAATTGTATTGTGTGTGCACGTGTTTTAGATCTATCAGGCGTATCACTTTGCTTTGTCTATTGTCAGTTGTCAGTTGCTTTGTCTATTCATTATATGCATGTTGATAATGCAAGATTTTTTAATTAGAGCAAAACCAGAAAACCATTAAAATATCAGTAGAATATACTAAATATAGTGCCTGTATCTGTTCCATTTTGTCTTGTTTTGGTGTGATAGCTAAACAGACAATATAAGAGCAAAGATGGACTCACTCCGTGCCGCTTTCCACCATCTGAGTGAGCAGCGAGATGCCATCCAGGTTAATGAACTCCTGTGCAAAGGTGATGTCCCGGGACGCGTTGGCCAGGTCTTTGAGTGCCTCCAGCTTGGCATCCATACTGGACGACTGTATCCGCTCATGCAGCTGAAGAGCTGTCTGGTACTGCAGGGCACACGGTCCATGAGCTCTGGCAGTAACAAAAACAGTATCCAAACGTAATCACACTTACCGGCGAGGTGGTCAAGCGCAGGATAGAGCCGTTTTTGATGTCATTTCGATTCTGAAATAAATGTAAATTCATTTTCTGGCTTTAACCTTCAGGAGGGGCTGCGTGCCATTTAAAAACAGATACCTTTTCCGTAATGTAAAAATTTGTGGCGTCTGCGATCTGCAAGGCAAAGTTTTCATGGTTCCCCAAAGACCATCTAAAAAGCAGCAAAATTTAGTCGATGGTTGATTTAGTAATGATGTTTTTAAATGAAAAAGATTGAATGTAGGAATGATTTTGGAAGGTACACTTACCCCTCACATACTTCTTTAATGATGGCAGATAGCGGCTTTTTCTGCAGAAGGAGAAACAGAAAAGTGCAGTCAAGACCAAGGTTGTTATTATTTTATATTAGGAGCAATAAAGTGGATGCTTTATCACAACTATTTATCACCAAGCTATATGTAATACTGCACCATGCATATTAACTTGCTCTGTATAGGACATTATACAAGAGGTTGCCAAACTAAAATGCTCGCAGCAAAAGAAAATGTCATTGCATGTACTGCATTCTGCCTTAATTCAAAATACAAAAGTCAACTAAGGAGCACTTTAACATACAAATGCAGTCTCTGTAGATCACTTTTGACAGAAAAACAATTTTTTACCACAATGTCAATTAGGCCTGCAACGATTAATCATAATAAGAGAGACTAGTGGATTACTAAAATAATTGTGACCATTTTAGCTAATCATAATAGTTATCTAGATTATATAGATTCTAAAACACATGCTAAAAAGACATTGACACTATTAAATCAAAAGGTATATGAATATAAAATAAAAAATAGCCAACTAATCAACTGCTAAAAAAATGTTATTTGAAGCTTTAATGTCAATAGAATATTCCCAGGCCAGTAAAGTAAGTACTGAAATACAGTTTTATAATAGGTAGAATTGACACTAATGATAAAGTCTAATGTAAAAGGCAGCCGAGGAGGACAACTGTTACGTGAACAAAAGGAAAGCGGATACCGAACAAAATATACACAAAAGGGAAGGTATCAAAGCAAACCAACACTAAGTACAATTAGGCAGAGTATGGGGATGTTGAGATGAGTGACTGTCGAGGCAAAGGAAGAACATTACAGTACACTCAGGGGTGGTATAAGAGAGAGATGTATAGTCTGTATAGATTTAATATCTTACTTTCCCACCCAGACCTTCATGGGAGAAATAAGCACGAGGAAGAAAGTAGCGTTGAACAGCAGTTCTTTGGAGCTCTGAATATTTATTGTCAATAGTAATACCACAGACAAACATGAAGTAAATCTATTTTACAGCCATTAATTAAGGAAATCTCCCCACATTTTAAAAATGTGCAATCTGGAAATGGTGGTAGTTTATTGTAAGCGATTACATCTTCTATAGCGTGCACAGTGAGTCATGCCGGTGAATCAACTTCATTATATTTAGCTTTTCTTACACACGACTTGTGCAGTTACTCTGTGTTATCATATACACACAGCACAAAGTGCTTTTGTGTATGTAATGATATTAAAACTTCTACGGCACAAACTAACCGAAGAGCGCAGACATCCGCCAAGGCCTCTACAGCATCTTTTATAAATAAAGATTCAGTGTTACAAAAATATCCAGGATTGGTGATTTGGTGGGCATATGAAACCGGATGTCAGAAAAGAATGATTACGGTACGGATAACCAATTATGCTACAACAGAGTGCAATTTAATTCATTAACATAATGTTTTAAAATGGCCACTGAGTGTATAATCCAATATCAAAAGTATAGTGTTTTTTTTTGGTTAAAACGAAAGGTATTTTAGGTAAAGCCAAGAGCACTTCAGTTCCATGAATTGCAAGAAGTTGTACTTAAAAAAATGAATACAAGGTAATAATCCTGAGTACTGTGGAGGTACTGTCTGCTTAAATTATCCTGTGCAGTCTTCACAATTACTAGAAAATTAAAGTCATTTTCTCAGCAGAGGTTTAAGCACGTTCATCATCCCCTTTTTCATAGCCTCTGGGATTTACATAGAAACATAAGCACAGGAACTGACTCGCCTCGGTCACATCTCTCCAACCTAATGTTGATCTCTTCATATTATAGCATGCAAATCTACATTTTTTCTCTTCTGATCATCTTAGACACACACATTATCCCCAGGCAAAAGCATAAATGATTTATGTTGCAAGTATGTTAAATTATACTTATTTCTTTCTTTTATCTGAAATGAATGTGACAGCATATTTCATTGAGTCAAGGTTGTATTTAAAACATTTAAAAACATTTTGAAAGCACAGACATTTTAGATTGTTTTGCCCTCAAGCAGTCAAAACATTAAATTAACACAAAAATGACTGATAATATTCTTGTAATAGTTAAGACCAAAGGTAGTTTCCAGTCAATATAAAACAATGGCTTCAGGGTACTTCTGATTCTCAGAAATACAAGATCAAGAAGAGACTGACGCAGGCACACAATAAATAAATAACCTTAACCCAAATAAATAGGTTGTTGCAAAGGTAAATGCAACAAGTTCTTATTTGCTTTGATAATGTCTGGCCAGTCATACAAAACATTACCATTTCATCAAATATAATTAGCTGATACCAAGGAAAATACTTTATTTGACTCAATACCGATTATGACACTACAATAATAATAAAGAAAATCAACACAAAACATTAACTTTAAAGCATGTGTGGTATACTATTCTGATCGAGATTACATCTATAAACTATTCAAGAAAAATCCAAATTTGTACGATATGTAATATTTGTCATTATCAATATCTGTTAACATTAGTATGTGGTTTCTTAAAAAATGTCAACACCCACATAAGAGCAATGCCTTAAACCACTATGCCACCAGGCAGCGAGCACACTCTAGAGTCAATGCTAGTTTTACCATTAGTTTAGCAGCTGGGCGTAATACTTTTAGAGGCCACCTAATACCAATCTTATACATACTGCACTGCACACTTATATTTGAATTAACATTTCAACAGGAATTCATAACACCCACACCTAATTTTCCTTATGCAGTGTTAAACCCACATGGTAAACAGCCACTAAACAAATTCATGTTTCAGGACATTGATGCACAAAGTGGCCTCAGTAGGAATGATTCAGACAGACATAAACTGCTGCCGGCCCATTGTACACAGGATCCACAGAGGAGGAGGATCAACATAACTTTAACAGTTTGAACAAAAGAGCAGGAGGAGGAGTGAAGGCAGAAGACAAGAGAGACACAAGGAGGTGAAGGAGAAGGAGGAGGAAGAAGAAGAGAAAGGCACAAAGACGAGAGAGGACAAAAGCGCCGGAGAGGAGTGGAGGAGGAGCCTGATCACACCAGAGCTGTTCACTTTAATCTTGCAAGATTATATAGCCTTTCATTCCACGTTGTAGCTGTAGTCTATTGTAACTTAAAGACGCACTGAGTAACTTTTCTGGAGGAGGGTCTGCCACCAGCTCGTACCACCAGCTCGTACCACCAGCTCGTACCACCAGCCAAAGTCAGATCAGAGCTGAGGAGAAGCGTTTTTCAAGGGATTTTTGAGCAATAAAAACACCAGCAATAAATATGCTTAATGTCATACTGTGGAACATTCCAGGCAAAGAGAACATCTCCATGGAGACAAGCAGGTGGCCAACCCTCTATCACCAACGTTACACAGTACACAAGTAAATAATCTGTCAAGTTTTATTCTTAGGCTTTATTTCCCATTTACGTACTGTTGGTAAACAACATTTTCAGAATCAGGCTCAAACAATCCTCATGAAACCTAAATTACATTTGTTTGATCTCCACTTGACACCTGAAAGTGGCTCGCCGTAAACCTGCTCCCATGTGCAATGTTTGCATATCCTACGAGCCCTCGTCCATTGAGAAGGAGTTCATTCCTCTGTGACTCACAGTGGCACAATGACGTGTGACTCAGACCAGCTCTTCACACCGTGTATGTGTAATATCTGCCAACAGTAAACATGCATCCACATACACGCCGACACCATTTAGCCTCATTATTTGATTACGCTCTTGGTCCTTGATGACTGATGCGGCATGTGTTTTGTTTGCAGGGTTGTAAGTGAGCTGGTCCAACGCTCTGAGGCCAGTCCATTACCGTAAAGTTGAGCACTTAATACTATTTGTGGTGCTGGATGAGGGTGTTAATGTATTGCTGCTGGGGACATACTGACATTAGTCATAAAACATTCTACAATAGACAGCAATACAAGGTGATTACATATCAACACAAATTAATTGTTTAAGAATTAAAGTCAATTACAATAAAATGGTAAATTAGATGTTTCATATTGTGCCTTAAAAATAATCTTCAAGAATGGCACCGTCAACATGAGACGTGTGCAAGTGTCAGAAAAATTAAAATTACTGTATAAGATAGCTGTATAATAATATATATAAAACAGCAATGATAAAACTGACAAAATAATGTAAACATCTCATCCAGTTTGTGGCCGCCTCACGATGGCGACAAAAATGTAATTGTGCCCTAATCCCTGTGAGAATCTACTCCTTTGGTGATATCGTCATATTGTGATTCATTAGTTCTCCATGATTAGCCTCTGTAAGGCTCTGAGTGAGTGACACTTGGATTAAACCAATCACAGTGAAGTGTGAACTTTAAGAAAAAGCAGATTACATTATTTACATCTTAAGAGGAAATACAAAAATCCAAAGTGTACAAACATTTTGATAAAATCTCAGATCAGAGATGTTGGTGTAGATGGTGTAGCGGGGCAATAACCATTCTGGTATGAAAAAATAAATGTAGTTTAGGTGTGTAGTTTTGATTTTTTCTTTCCGTGGTGGACATTTGTAAAACAAAGAATCCCAGTAAGTTGCTGTGTTAAATCAAAGAATGTACGTTGATCCAAATATTACAAGATGAGGTGACTTAATCAGATCATGGCAGAATATGGGTCAGATGAGACCCAGAGAAGACTGTTAGAAAGATCGAGATAACATGTGGGCTTTTGTTTTTGTTGGAGAAGATGAATGATCAAGAACGACAGAAGAAGGAGCAGAACACTTTGGTGATTAATTTCCGCGTAAAATATTCAATCTAATATGTAAACTAGGTAAAAATCTAGTCTTGGCCCTCATTTTACTTTCACTGTAATTAAATCCCCATAATGACTAAAAGGACAGATTGTGGCGGTGTACCTGGTCTATTTCCATGAGTTTGGGGAAAGCTCCCGGCCACTCGATGGCCACTTTGACGATGTCTGCTGGCGGCGGCATGACGGCCAGTGTCTGTGGTGTGGTTTGGTCACACCTGAGTCGCTGCTACAGGAACAAGCTCATCCAAACCTGCAGAGACAGAGGAGGGTTTATGAGGACAAAGAACAAAAGGAGGACAGAGGTAACAACAAAATAGGACACAGTATTGCTCATGCAGAACCCTGCATCACATATGACAAAGTAGATTTAACATAGCACTTAACAACTGTCTAATGATTCAGGGTCTGTTTACGGTCCCACAATGCAAAGCATAAGAAGAACCAGCGTTAGTATCTACAAATTACTTATCCCTAAGAAGCATGACCATAAACAGTCTGTTAGTTCAGATCCCAAGACGTACAGTGCAGATTTCCTCTGACCACAGCTACAGGACACACTTTGAGGGTAGAAATTCTGTAGTGAAACTCATATCTTAATTGAAGTACTTCAAGAAGAGTATTGTTGAATTCATGTTTTCATGGCTTGCACATGCATAGATTCTCCAATACCTATATTCATTAAAGCCTAGTGTCCACGGCACAATGTATTTTGTCTTACAAGATTTACGGCTGCTACACTACAAGACGTGAGAAATTTAAAAAGTAAGACAGCTTTCATTCACAAAGTGTGATTGTTCATATGATCAGTCATAGCTTTCTCTGAGCAAAAATCAGACTCTAACCCAATGGTTAAGCTCCCTGGCGCGTATCGCCAGTTTGGCCTTCAGCAATTAGCTACGTCAAGTGGCTGTACGGGCACCAAACATGAGCAATAGTGTCGTCTATGTTGCAAGTATGTTAAATTATACTTATTTCTTTCTTTTATCTGAAATGAATGTGACAGCATATTTCATTGAGTCAAGGTTGTATTTAAAACATTTAAAAACATTTTGAAAGCACAGACATTTTAGATTGTTTTGCCCTCAAGCAGTCAAAACATTAAATTACACCAAAAAATGACTGATAATATTCTTGTAATAGTTAAGACCAAAGGTAGTTTCCAGTCAATATAAAACAATGGCTTCAGGGTACTTCTGATTCTCAGAAATACAAGATCAAGAAGAGACTGACGCAGGCACACAATAAATAAATAACCTTAACCCAAATAAATAGGTTGTTGCAAAGGTAAATGCAACAAGTTCTTATTTGCTTTGATAATGTCTGGCCAGTCATACAAAACATTACCATTTCATCAAATATAATTAGCTGATACCAAGGAAAATACTTTATTTGACTCAATACCGATTATGACACTCCCTGGCGCGTATCGCCAGTTTAGCCTTCAGCAATTAGCTACGTCAAGTGGCTGTACGGGCACCAAACATGAGCAATAGTGTCGTCTCACACGGTCTGACCAATCAGAAGGAGAAATGCGACATAGTGCATCTTTAAAGAAGACCTATTGTGCTTGTGTTTGCTATATAGTTACAATCTATGACAGCCGTGGAACAATATGATACATTTTGTACTTAAATCGCAATATTGATCGAAAACCAATTAATATTAATTTTAAAAAACAAGTCTGCATATGCAGGGGTTGAAAACCGAACCGCTGATTTGTGCCGTCCCCTTTACGGTGCCTCGCCCTGTGGAGAACTGCAGTTCACTATTGTAAGCAGTAGATTTTTTTTTTCAATTTGTGCAAATTTGTGAGTCTGCTGAATCCTGTGTGTCAGTGTTTAATAAAATAAAATTGCAGTAAGTCCAGGCAGTATGCGTGTATCAGTGGAGAATCTGGGGAGCAGTAAAACTGAGGCTGTCGGAACAACAATGAGTGTGTAAATGAGAAGGGGAAACAATTATAATATGGTTAATAACTCCTAAAAGTGGGTTTTGCATAATAGGTCAGAACATGCACAATATGTAAAATCCTCCAGTGAAGGTAGTCCTGACCAAGCCTAGCACAAAGATCTGGATATGGGTCCCCGAGCGCTGCACGTAACGACCACTGCTCCTGAGGAGGGGACCCAGCAGCATTGAAGGATGGGTCAAATGCAGAGGACAAATTTCCCTGTGGGGACAAAAAAAGTGTACTTAACCTTATCTTAACCTTAAATCAACCCTTCCATGCAGCAATACCCCTCAGTACAGCGTACACTCAAAATGTCCTCGTCACTACTTTATTCCATATACCGTACTCTTACATTTCTATTCTATAGGCTACAGTCGAAAGGTTTTGATTTGCTACCATATAATTGAAATTACGATTTTGTGTGTAATATAACTATATAACTAAATAAATCAAAGTCTTGAATCCAATAGGACATGTAAAAATGTGAATGAATGCATTTAAGGATTACAGCATCTACATACTATTGTATACATATGACTGCCGTGCATTAGTCTGAACATAGTAATGAGCCTGGCCTGGTGTTGTGAGTGAGTCAGCCCATAATAATCCGCCATCGCTTTTATTCAAAGACCCGTTGCCATGGAGTCCACTGCATCAATAGCTGAAGATGCATCTTTCTTTGCGAAGCACATGTCATACTCCAGTCACGTTCATCACAACACCCCAAAAAATGAGTCACTCCTCCCAAAGATTTGAATATTATCAGAAAAAAAAAGTCGTATTTCCACAAAAAATCCCAGCGCCTTTGTAACATTTGTAAAATTGTTTGCTTTTAAAAAGGCAGAGAGAGTGAGAGAGTGAGAGAAAGAGAGAAAGAAAGAGAGAGAGAGAAGGAGAGAGAGAGAGAAAGAAAGAGAAGGAAAGAGAGAAAGAAAGAGAGAACGAGAGAGAACGAGAGAGAGAAAGAGAGAGAGAAAGAGTCAAGTAGCTCTCCTCTAAGGCAATGCAGTGGAACAGAAACGATGATGATGATGCGGTGCTGCCTGAGAGATTCAAACATCTGCGTGAACAATAGCACTGGATTCAAATACTTAAGTGTAATTAGCATATTCTTACTGAACTGATGCATAAAACATGGGATTCATTTAGTTTGTGCTGATCAAATAGATTGCATGTCATTTAATGGCACAAATTATAATGATTTTTGTTACAGTAAACTTAAATCAGGGGGATTTACTGATGCATGTGCAATGAATCAGATACAGTTTATCATCTAAAATCTGTGACTTGATAGAAATGGAGCTCAACAGTCAAAGCCCACCGAGGTTCTAGAAGTAAAAATTCCTACCAAATTTTCCCAGTTATCATAAAATCTAAATATCAAGAGTTTAAAGGCACAACAGAGGCTAACTATTATGGAAGCAACTGCATCGCATCCATAATGCAGTTGTTTTCATTTAAAACTAACATTTCTGCTAAAGGATTTAATGATTTAACAGTTTATTAAAATTCAGAAACAAAAAAACAAAACAATTATAGGCCTTGTGATCATTAGTTATTGTAGCAACTTAAAAAAAATAATTAAAAAAAAATAAATCATATATATATACACACACACACACATATACACACACACACACACATATATACACACACACATACATATACACATATACATACATACATGTACACTTACATATATATACATACATACATATACACACACACACATATATATACATATACACATATATACACACACATAAACACACATATATACATATGTACATACATATACACACATACACACACACACACACACACACATGTGTGTAATTATATATATATATATTCATTCATTCATTCATTCATAAATAATATATGTGTACACACACACACTTTTTTAAGTCTATAGAAAATGAGCTTTCGGAGGCTCGGAGTGGGCAGTTCTGCTCTTTAATACAACAGCAAACAATGATCTGCTTCAAAATGTGCAATCATTTGCATTTCAAACATAACACATCGGAAAGTTATAAAAATGTATAGTCAACATCTTGGTGAAAATATAAAAAAAATGATTTCAAAATGCCAATAAAACACACATTCAAGTTAAAGTAACACTGACACTAAGACACAGTAAAGCAGAAAGAGAATGTGGGAGAAGTTACATTTTATCACTTTTCTGATGGATTGCCATCATTTTGTCTGAATATCATCACTGGGATAGAAGAAAAAAAAAGATGCAGAAATGGACTAACTGGCGTGTACGATGTAATATTTGGGTTTCTATGACTGCAGACCTGGCTCTGATTTTCTTTGTAACAGAGAAGCCCGCATGCGTTTCCTGCACCTTGTCATCTTCCGAGAAATACACATGAGTCAGAGCTGGCCTTGGTTGTTATTGATCGCACACGCGCACATGCACACACGCATGCGCACTGCACACACACACACACACGCATGCGCACTGCACACACACACACACACACACACACAGACAGACTTCTGACAGACCCTATGAATCCTCTAAAACTATATATTTGGGTGGAATTGAGAGATGCAGAGCCCTGAAGTACAGCCTGTTCAGATCCACGGGTAATCCAGAGAGCACAACTTCATCCTGTTTTCCAGGAATCAATACAAGACTGCAGGTAACAGCTTCAGAGAAGTAAGGCCCCCCCGAGTGTTTGTTGAGGAGGAAAATCCTAGAAGAAATCATACTTTCTGAGAACTTTCTGCAAACCATAAATAATGAAATAAGCGTCAAATATGCCATTTCAATATTTGATCCGACCTGTATTTCTCTAGCGTGATGTGTAAAAGTAAAAGCAGAAATTATTTCAGAAGTCCCAGTGTAAAGTAAGTAATTGTAGAGCTAATAGTTATGGTATTACTGAGGTAGCATCGCTATGGTCACGATAATTACTATATCGACTTCAATCAATCAATAACTAAAAGCTAGGACAATATTTTTTGGGCTCAATATTTATTGTGTGAAAAATGTCCATTCTGCTATTTATTTTTTAAACTAAATAGATCTACAAAAGGGTTTACTGGGATTAACCTGCTAAGGTTATTGTGTTGGTGGGATGAAGTAGTTTCAATATAATAATTTATTATGATATTTTTCTGTAGCAATATATATAGCATTTTTTTTAATTTGTTTTGACAGGCCTAGTGGTATAGTATTTTTTTTATTTATTTTTTATTTGTAAATTGTATAAACTACCAGTGGAATATTAATTTAAAAGCAAGATGGCTGGTTCTAGTTGAGAATCCCAACGCACTTATTTTGAATCTGTTTGGTTGACAGAATACACTTTTCCTAAAATGTGCTATACTATGGGTCAAATGGGCGAGTGCTGACAGATTTTCCTTTAATTTCTGCCTCTCTTCACTTGGCTCATCCAACGTTTCTCTCCTCCATCAATCTTTTCTCCGTTTCTTGCCAAGTCTGTCTCTGGTCCTTAGTTCTCTTAATGTGAACATAAAACAGACTGGATTCATTCAGCAGGAGATTAGAGTCCAGCAGATCTCATTACGCTAATGTGCTGCATGCAATGAAACAATGTCCAAACCGCCTTTAGCCATATAACGTTATGTTTCACTGCAGAATTTAAAAAACAATATTTGGACAAACTAAAACAGGGGCAATACAAAACTAAATGACTCTGAACCCAAACAAAGCAAGTCCCCTTTGTGAATGATGGTTATGACTCAAGAGACATTTAAAACTATTCACAGAGAAAGAAAAAAGAAAAGCAAAACAGCAACAATGTTCTGGATAAGTATGTCCAAACAACTATTACAAATACTAATTAACATGTGGTTTATGGCAAGGATGGGCCTTTTATCGGTTCCAGTATCGTATTGGCCCATATCAATTTTATCCTGAGTAAACATGGAGTTAGAAGAGCATTTAGGATAAAATACGGCTGTATATTTACAAACTCATGACCCAAAAAAAAACAAAAACATTTTGTTTTTATCAGTTGTTAATTTGTGAACCTTACTGAATTTGAATTACTGAATCGGACCATCCATAGTTTATTGTAGTAACATGGGTCCAGAATGTTCATTGACCACAGTGTGTATGAATATAACGTGGTAAATTGTAAACTAATAACTCCTCATAGGGCAAGACCATATTGGGTAAAAGAGAAAAAGTACAACATAAATGACGATGCACCCCAGGCTGCTTAAAGATGTCTTCGATAATATTTGTACTTGTTTTTGGGTATTTGAGTAAGAAAAGTTCTGATTCCACTCCTCACGTCTTATCATTTTAATTGAGTTTTTAGCCTCTGCAGAGCCTCCGCAGTCTGTGTTTCAAGTCGCTCGGGGTTTTAGCAGTAGCAGTTTGCAATGTCTATCCGACTCTCCTTACAAATGAGGAAAATCAGCAGTGAGTTACGACAAATGTAATATCACGCTATAATAATTATTCACAAGTATTGACACAACAAAACAAAAGTGAAATCCTTTACTTTCATGAATACATTACTGTTCCAATAGTATGTGAACTGCTTTATAAATCAAACTTTACGAATGCAAAAGTACGTTATGATATAAACAGCCACATAAAAAGCACTATACATTTGCAGAGTACAAATTGGATTTAAATTAACTAATTTTGTTTATAAAGTCATAATTATTAGTTTTTAGTTCTTACAATTATAATGTAACCTGAATAATTGTGATTATCGATTAACCAAATCTTGTCCCTGATCACAAAGTCAACATTTCTTATCATACCCATGTTATATCGCAACATACTCTATCACCAGCCTTAACTTGTGTTGTGGCCCCTATAAACTCTGAGCTTCTTTAACTAAATTACTGCATCCTGTGTGCTTATGTTATTTATTGTTTATGATTATTTTTATTTAATATGTGACAGTGCACATTAATCAACATGTGTTAGTACAACATGTCAATGTGCAAGAGTGAGCCATGCAGGCCAATTTCCATCTGTAGTCCCAGTAGTTTGAACCCTCACACGCAAAATACTTACAGTACATTTTCCCACTTGGTCAGAGGGGGTCCAGGGTGAAACTACCATAATTCCTGAGATTAGCACCAAAAGGAAGGCGGGGGACAGGACAAATCTCATGTTACTGGTCTGCTGCCAAAGGTCGAAATGAAAGACCCAAAACATCAATAAAAGCCGAAAGAACAAAGAAGCTGTGAAGTCTTGTGATTTGTTGGACAGTGCCAAGGGGCTGGGTTTCACCTAAATAATTCATAATGTGTAATGAGAGGGGCGCATTAGCCACAGTGTCAGTGGAGCATCGCGACAGGCAGAGGGAGAAAGGAACTATTACATTACAAAGTGGCAGCAAAAAGAAAAGTCCAACTCAGATCATCAGCTTTACATCAAGCACCCAAAAAAACAGACATTAGAGAAAACTATTTATAAAAATGATTAAAAGACTTTCAACATTCAACATTCAAAAAACAAACAAATAGATGACATCTGCAAAGTGAATACTTCAGCCGTTTAGAGAGCTCAGTGAGAGAATTCGCCCAGCACTGTGACTCCTTTCGGGACCTGTTAGTTGGTCTCAAAATGGACTAAGTGAACATGAGGCAGTGTTTGCGATGCAATAAAAATGGACATTCCCAACTCTGAGGACTTCTTCACGAGCTACTTTTAGCCCGAAACGAAGTAAGTATATTTTGTCAAACCTTGGTGGTGACAATAAGATGCAACAATTTACCTCAATGGCATATATCTAAAGCCCCAGTATGTACATATATATATATATATATACATATATATATATGCTACATATATATTAATTACATATATATAACATATATATAATCATAAAATATATATACATCATATATATACATATATATATACATATATATCATACTATATATATTACATATATTATACATAATATATTATAATACATATATATATACATCATATATATATACATAATATATATACAACATTAATATACATATAATACATAATATACATACATATATAAATATTAACATACATATACATATATACAAATATATATACAATATACAATATATATAATACTAATATAAAGTATTTCATTTTATTCATAACCATAATATACACACATTAATAAATAATACTAACTTTACATATATATACATAAATATATAAATACAATATCTATACATAATATATACTATACAATATACAATATACATACATATATATATACCATATAATTATACAATATACTTATACACTATATCATACATTAACATATATAATATATACATCAATAACATATATCATACTATACAACATACTATATATATAATATATATACATAATATACATAATACTGTACTATACATACATACATATAGTAATAATATATATACATACATAACACATAATAATACATATACATACATACATATATATATATACATATATATATATATAATATATACTATATATATATAATATATATATATATATATATAATACATATATATATATAATATATATATATATATATTATATATATAATATATATATAATATTATATATAATATTATATATAATATTTATATATATAATATATATAAATATATATATATATACATACATATATATATATACATACATATATTATACATAATATATATATATATACATACATATATACATATATACATACTATAATATATATATATATAATATATAGTAATAATATTATATATACATATATATACATATATATATATACATACACATATATATACATATATATACATACATACATATATATATACATACACATATATATACATATATATACATACATACATATATATACACATACATACAATATATTATACATATATATACATATATATATATATATAATATACATATATAACATATATATACATATATATACTATATATACATATATATATATTATACATATATAATATATATACATACATATATATACATATATAATATATATATATATACATATACATTATACATATATACATATACATATATCATATACATATATTAACATATTACATATATACATATACATACATATATACATATATACATACATATACACATAATATACATTACATAATACATACATATATATAATATATATACATACATATACACATATATACATATACACATATATACATACATATACATACATACCATATATATAATAATATATATATATAATATATATATATATATATCATATATATACACATATTACATATACAACATCACACATATACATATATATATATATATATCTACACATTTTTTTATTTGGAAATTAGTAGGTTTGCATCTCCACAAACTCCTCCAGAGGAGCCTCATCCTGCTTGTTCTTCTTTTGGTTGAAATATTTCACAGTATGGCATAAAACGCATATTTCATTTTTTTTAAGGATTTTTTGGCCATAGGCTTTACCAGACAGGACAGTTCAGCATGAGACGGGGATGAGAGAAAAGGGAGGACATGTAACAAACTGTCGGAGCCGGGAGCTGAACCACGACACGGCACATGGAGCCTGGCATGTGTGCTGCCGCCTTCACCGCTCGACCCCATCCAAGATACGGGTGTCCCATGATAAGGGACAGATGTGCAGCAGAGGCACAAATTACCGTATTTTCTGCCCTATAAGGCGCACTGGATTATAAGGCGCACTGTCAATGAATGGTCTATTTTTGAACTTTTTTCATATATAAGGCGCACCGGATATAAGGCGCATTAAGCTAAACAAAACAGTCCCAACCTTGTTCAATGGAAACACGTTCTGACACAGTCTGATACGCTAAATCAAACGTTGCATATTCACCGTAACTCAAAATGGTTCAGGTATAACACGTAAAAAAACACAGTCAGATACCGCTAAATCAAACGTTAGCGTATTCACAGTAACTCAAAAATGTTCCGTTAACACTATAAACACGTAAAATAAAACATAATACACTCACTTTTTCAGTTTATTCCTCGTCCACAAATCCTTCAAATTCCTATACACACACACACTGTACTATTATGGTGAAGCACAGTATTACTCCGCGACGCTCCTCGCTACGGTAACCGTAATGCTGCAAGCGGTGCGGCTTTGTAGTTTACCAAAGTTGTGATAAAACATTTTGACGGATTTTTGAGCGCTGTGTACCACATAAAATCGGTTCGAGGTCAGTAAGCACAACCAGAATTAATCCATATATAAGGCGCTCTGGGTTATAAGGCGCACTGTCATTTTTTGAGCAAAATAAAGGTTTTTAAGTGCGCCTTATAGTGCGGAAAATACGGTACTTTAAAAGTAAATGAGTTATAGAAGCAATAAAGGAAACAAACATTTGGCTTACATTACTGTAACATTAGTAATATTTTTGGAATAATTTAATTTCACCATACCAATAACAAACACAATCTTTTGGATTTCAAAAGGCTTTTTACAAAAGTGTAAAAATGAATCCTCCTCACATCTAAGTGCCCATGTGCTTTCGTTTGCCTGCAGCATGTGCCCCATCCAGCCTCATTACAGTTAGACATATGTGCATGTAACTGTATCTATTCACCACCATGTTATATGGATTTCAAAAGCAAGGCCCCTTTACCTCTTCATCCGATGCCTCTACAATAAGCCGCCACCACAGGGGCTCATGCGCATTAAGTTCAGTAATTGTTATCCGAGAGCTGAAACAAAAGCCATTGTCATGGTGAAGGGCAGAGTTATGCTGCCTCCTTCACACACCTACACACAGGCCACAGGAGGTTCACCTTACCCCCTGGAGCAGAGGTGGGTGCTTCGGGGAAATTTTATCAGCATAATACATGAGATCTAAACTAAAGTGGAACATAGATATAGCCTGGCCATCAGAGACTTGCTTTGCCCAATTATAAACTGTACTGTCGGGCCGAGTTTTGATGGAGGATGGACAGACAGACTAACCCATTATAAAAGTGCAAGACAAAAACAAAGGATTGAAAGACTTTGTAAAATGCCACTGAAAGGTAGCACATACTTCCAATGAGCAGTCAACTGGAACACCTTTCTGTCTGCGACATTGAATGACAAAAACAGCCACAAATGAAGGAAGAAGACAAAGGAAAAGAAGAGGGAACAGGGTCAGGTTTAGAACTTACTCCAGACAGAGCAAAATCTATTTGAATATATTCTGTTGCAAGTTTTCCAGCAACCGGAATGTGTGACACTCTTGTTCAAGCTGTACTTTCAACCAGGATATCCTGTCAAAATGTTAAATGCAGCACCAAGCAAGAGTGCAAGCAGACAGTACTCCCCACCTCATGTTTAAACTGCATGTACTGGGGAGTATTTTTAAATACACAAACAAAGTGGGTTGAGGAGGGTAGAAGTCTAAATAGCGCATTGGGAGCTGAGCAGAGCATCAATTTGGAGGTAAACAAGTGAGTCACAAACAATTAGAGAGACCAGTACAGCAATCATCAAAACACTGTCGGCAAAACACAAGGACAAATGGGAAAAAATCTAATGTGCATGAGCCTCCGCTACATAATTACTTTCCAATGCAAGGCTAAGAATCTCTATTCGTTCCAAAGTTATAAAATACCGATACCACATTTCCACTGCCTCAAAACGATCAGGCCACAAGCCGCTAGAGTTTGGAAACGTATAACTTGGATGTTTTGGTTGCAGGAAAACAAGTGTCATCCCAGATCAGCCAACAGGCATTTGGAATAATCCAAACTGCAATTTTCTGGCCTTTCAAAGATCCTCTAGATAACAAAGTATTGAGGGCTACTGAGTGCACGGGGCCGCACCCAGAGGCCTACACAGGATGTAGTGTGTGTTCAAGTAAAAACACTATAAATATGAAACACTTACCTAATCATTGCGAGTCAAATAAATCCAGTAAATGTAAACAAATTAAAAGCTTTAGTTAAGAAATTAGGTGGATTTAATATACACAAATAAAGGTGGTATAAAACGTTTGACTACATAACGGTCTACACTTGTCGCCTTGAGCAGAAGCGCCTCAGAGAGAGAGGGAGGAAAAGGAAGTAGGCGTTCTTCAGAAACGAGGAAACAAGTCTCACAGTAAAAAGCGGCAATATACAAGCAAGATGGCAGCAAGTAAGGAATCAAGTACAGTAAACAAAATAGAGGGCAAATTTAGTCAATGAGACAAGGTTAGAGCTACTTACCAAAAAGTCGAGAACTTTGGCGTGAACACAATATGTGCAGAATCCTGTAAAAGAAAACACAAATGTTCTCAATTGTCTATTTCTAATTCTCTATTAAGAGTTTTGATTGTCGATATTGAACACTGATGAAGAATGAAGGGGTGTTAGACCAAACCAGCATTCACAATAATCAGGAAACACACCGCGTCGGGCCCGAAGATGGCAGATAAAGACCAAAAGGCTGCAATGATTAATAGTTACTTATGTAAATGCTCCAAAATGTAAGAACTTTCCCAAATTAGCATCACCAGTTTTCATCTAAAAACACATGCTGAAATTCAACATATCACCTCAAATGAAAGTAAAACTGTGCCAACACTGACTTATCTGCCTAACACTGCCAATAGAATAGCTAATGGGCTCATAATCAAAACACATTAGGTGACATCAGTAGAATTTAATAGCATTAAACCGGATGATAATCAGAAGTCTGGTTTATTTGCTAAAACAACTGATACTTATTCATCTTAAAATAAAAAACATAAAGGCATTGCTTAAAGATTTATTATATTACATTATACATGGCACGTGGTTTGTCAGATGTCAAACCACTACTTAGCTTGGCTACTTCAAATACAACCACATAAAAACATTTTGTGGACTATAACCTGTTCAAGGTTCCAATAGTGGAAGAGTCAAACAACGCAATAATATTTTAATTGCCAAAGGACCTTTTCTTCAAACTTAGTTAATTCAACCATTTCAACTTCAGTGTAAATTGAGCATAAACACGCTGCTCAATGTACGTCAGCAAGCTTTTAAAATACCAGCGCTACAAACTAGTGTTTCATTTCTAAGCAACAACGCACTGACTCTTAGTCATATCTTAGTCATATTTTACAGACATGTTCATACAGATGCGATGAGTTTGTTGAAACTAACAAAAAAAAAAAAGATAAATATTGCTTTTCAGTTACACAATTACCATATAATTTGAAAAGAAATGTGACAAAACAAAATCCTTTTAGCCACAAACAAACGTAGTAAATGATCAAAATGGTCGTCATTACTGGTGTGAATACAGAATCATGAGCCTGCTGTTACTCCGACCCTGGCCTGCATTACTACCTGGAGCGCCATGATTCATAAATCTGTTATATTATGAATCTGAAATGCTAATTTATACAGAATATTTTCAAACTGTCAAGAGTTTGGTTATTTGTGCATCATAATAATAGATATCTGTCTCATGCAGTCACAGAGCTATAGTTTAAGTAAAATGTCCACATGAGGATGAATGACAGTCGGGAAGACAAAGCCATTAGCTGCAGAACATGTCCATTCCCAGAGGAGACACCGGAGCAGAGGCCGACGCTGTAAGGCTGGATCAGTGTAATGCTAATGGGGTGGATGTAATACCACCAGCTCAGGACTTCAATCAGAGCTGCAGCCTGGGAACGTATGCAGCTTGGAGTATAGGATTGGTTATTTACTACTTCGCACCCAGAAAAAACAAAATACTAAGAATACATTTCCTCTGCCAATAGGAAAATGAATATTGTAATTATCCATTATACCAGAAGTAAACAACAGCGCCAATACAATGTTAATATGGAAAGCTGAATTATTGTGAATATAACCTGAAGGACTCTCCCACTGGTACTATATATATAATACAAAAAACGCATAGTGCACAAATACTTCTCAGTAAAAATACCATGAAGTATGAGTATATAGGGCTCTGACTAAACCTGTGTGTTCAGCAGCTCTGTAGAGTACACAAACTGCAGTTATGTCAAAGAGTGAGAATAAATATATCCTTGTACTCAGGCCTCTGTGACTCAACCAGGAAAGACTTAAAAAGACGAGATGCAGCCAACGCGTTGTTTGTTTTAGGGCAGTATCCATTCATCCATCCATTTAAAAACCATTTATGGATGAGATGAATTTACTTAAACATTTTAACCCGAAAAGAAACTGTGCTTCACAAAGGAGCATGATCCTGTTTTGTCATATTAAGTTAAGCGCCAAGACTTGTCAGGGATTTTCTAATTCTAATGCTCAAATTCACATATTCTTTTAAAAATCTAATCTAATCGTATCTGCTAATTTGGCCCAGAAAATGTCTGCGTGGACTCAATGAAATCTATTCATCTGGTTACTGTGACATTCCTCTGTTAAATGCAGCTCTCAGACAGACACTTTTCCTCACTCCGCCTAAAGGTCTGCCTCAGCATGTTCTCAAGTGAAAGGTGGATTCAACCAATCACAGTGAAGTGTGAAATGTCAGAAGAAGCAGATAGCTTTAGTTATTAAACAATATATAGAATTGAATAACATTTTGCATCTAAATTCATCAGGCTATCAAAATTGTACAGTTACATACATTTTACTTGCGGAAAGAAAAGCGTACACTCTGATGTTTTTGGCATTTCATTTTGACCCCTAAACCAGTGATGAGTCAGTGCTTACCAAATCTAAATTGTACCTAATAACAGCAGATATATTTGAATGTGCTGCTAAAATAGGATGCACTTACCGCTCGCTTGTTCGAGGGTGTTATGCAAAAGTAATTATTACACTTTTCTCTACTGGCCATCCAACTGAAAGACAATGGCCTGCATTCCGTCCAATACAAATCTCACTGGTTTTAAAAATAACACTCTTTTTTTGGCTACTTTTTCATTGCATAACAGCATATCACTCAGCATCAAGGTCGCTGTTGAGAGCTTAAAAAAGGAAAGCGGAGGACAATTAGGTGTTTATCATGCAGCCTTTTACAGTGAGGAAAAAAACACAGGCAAGTTCAAAACCAGAAACCCTTAGGTCTTATTCTGACTCACTGTGCGAGAGTGACCTTCTGCTCTTAAAGACTCCTCAGCTCAAAGCGGCAAACCGGGTCAACACCTACTCCTGTTCATGAACAACTTGAGCAAAACTGATAAATGAGTGATGCAATGCTTTATGCTGTGTTTGGAGGCTGTGATCAAATCAGTAAGATGAGTTATGAACAGCCTGTGTAGGCAAGTCAACTCTCCTGGAGATTTGTTCTGCATTTGACCCAATCTTATCAGTCCCACCGGGCCAAACTAAGCAGTAGTGGCTTGTGTAAACTATAGAGACAATATTTTAGACTCACAATTATTGTGATAAAAAACATCACACTTTAACGATAATTCACAATTACTAACTAGCCTGGCCGGCCAGATGAATTCTCACAATATTCGATTCAAACTCTATCTGATTGAATATATGTTGTTTTATTATTACTCAGTGTTTTATGTTGCACCTTAAGGCCGAGACAAGTTCCTACGTTTTTGAATTTTGTTCATTGACAATGGCAATAAACTCTTTCTGATTCTGATTCTGATTCTGATCTGGTCGGGCTCATGCTCAAACAGCGTGAAGCTGAGTGGTGGACCAATCACAGCGCATTTTGGGCGAGTCAAAAGGACAAGCCTAAACAAACATGGCGACGCTGACAGATTTGGCCTATTTGAGCAGATGTATGGACTATTTTGTTTAACGTACACATAGAAGCGCTTTGTGTGAGGACGAGGAAGAAGTCTGTGCTTTTCTCTGAATGGATTTAACGGCTTGTGGCTGTTGTTGTGATGCTTTAATCAATCAAATTCATATAGTTGTCATGACGTTTGACCTTTCCCTCGACTGCTTTCAGCGAGAGACTGTCCAGATTGATATTGTGCAGCACTCAATTCAGAGTGTCACTAATTACTAAATAATAACAATCTTTGATTGTTACTCTTCCTTAATTATGTGACCAGCTTTACATTTACATTTACTTTCATTTAGGTCTATTTTTTGGACTATAGATTGAATTAGAGACTTAATTTGGCTTCTAAAATAGTCTCAAATCATGATTATTATTTTTTGTTCTTTGTATGACTATTTTGTGACCTGAATAATAAGTATTTATTAACCTAATAATCTTGACATCCCTAGTTCTTAATCAGTAAAGAATTAGCCGATTCCGTTTTAGGCTAATGGAACGCCACATAGTCATGGGGAGAATGTGTGCAAACTTCAAAACAGAAAGACCCTTCCTGCCACAGAGCCACAATACAACTTCAGTGATTGTAAAAAAAAATAAAAAATAAAAAATAAAAAAAATCAAATCAAACGTTGGCATAATACACATAAAAGGGAGAAAACAATGATCACTGATTTACTTTAACTTTACTGTCTACTTAAACTACTCCTAAAAAATAGTGCAGTAAAAATGTCCTGCTCATTGTCTGTGATGAGCAGCAGAAGGGTTTTATAGCCTTAGTCTAGATTCCAGGGATAATAACCACCATAACCCTAAATTACCTTAGCCAAAGAGAGCGAGAGAGAGCGAGAGAGAGAGCGAGAGAGAGCGAGAGAGAGAGAGCGAGAGAGAGCGAGAGAGAGCGAGTTGATAGATAAATGCGGGCTGTTGAGATAAAATGTCAGGCTATGCCACTGGAGTCCCCAGAGACCTCCACCACAGGAGCTGCTCTGGCTGCAGGCCCATGAAGCTAATGCTATAATGTTGTACCACTATAACCAACTTAGTCAGGAACATGAAGAAGCAGCCTGGATCCTGAAAACAGAGATGGCAGTAAAAATGTGAAGAAGGAAAATACAAATTAATCTTTATCTGTGTGGTGTTGTTTTTAAAAAAAAGTTACTTTCTATGTTTTATCCTCGTTACAAAATTAGTGTTGACATTTGGAAAATACACTGACAGTGACGTGAGGCCAGGACAACAGAGTTTCAGCCCATCAACTGAAGGGTCAGTGGTTTCGATTTCATTTCCGTTCAGTCGGCGTCCCGTTCAGGCGTCCCGTTCAGTCGGCGTCCCGTTCAGTCGGCGTCCCGTTCAGTCGGCGTCCCGTTCCGTTCTGCTTCATTCCATTCCGTTCTATTCTTTACGAAAGCCGCATATTCATTGTAGGCTGTGTCAACAAAAAGTCTCAAAACAAACGATTTCTCTTCTGTAATGTCCACAAAGACCCCGTTTGTTACCATAATTTGATTACTGTCGTCATGAAGGACCAGTGAACTTAGAGAAATCCCTTCAGACTGCAATTTGTTTCAGGTAGTTAGCAGCTGGCTAATGCTAGTTTACATATTATTGTGTGGCTATGCTAATATAATAGTTTTAACAAGCCTAATTTCCAACTGTCTGGGTGTTATATTTTAGGATCAGTCAGTGCTCTTGAAAGCTTTGAGGGTTTGTCCGGTGAGCAGAGGTCTTGGGGATGAAGAAACTTCGATGCAAATGTTTGTTGTGACAAGTTGTTGCCGCTTTTAAGTGTCAGAGTCTTTCCGCTGTAGATAAGGATCAAAGCCCATAACTTCTGTCTTTCCTTTTCAATCTGATGTGCAGTTTCTGACAGTGGAGCTGGGCAAACAGCATGTGATGAAGTCTTCAAAATGGCGGTGACAACAAATAAGTCACATGACTGAAAGCCATGGACAGGAAAATATGTCATTAGGAATAAATTGTGACTGAGGAGGAGGCCGAATGCAACCTAATGCTAATGTTGTCGCAATACTAAAATTTCAAGCTCAATTTTGATAATAAGCAATAGGCTTGATTTTGATACCTTTCATTCATTCATTTCCTACCGCTTGTTCCCGTTAGGGGTCACGGATGACTGGAGCTTAATGATCCCTTAATGTTATTCATTTCAGTATCAATACTTGTTCAAATCAAGGCCCTGAATCTACTTTCAATATCAATTTGTCTTTTCAATGTGATTTTCAATACTTTTGACAACGCTATCTGAGATTGAATATTGAATATCAGCAAAAAGTACCAAAAAACAAAAGAAAAGACACACCAGAATGCAGAACTTCAGTTTACTTCGAATAACCCCAAACCCTCTGCATCACTTGGTTGTATGTAGCAATTGAAGGAACATCCCAATCTATTCCCGTCAGGGGATACACCAATTTAGGTATTGGTGTCGATACTGGATAAAACATGATACAATACCTCATTTTAAAGATCGGAACCTACAAAATTTGATTAACTGGCCATACCTACTCACCAATGGCTGATCTCACTAGCTATCAAAAGCCAAGCAGGACATGACCTGGTTAGTACTTGGATGGGGGATGGGGGACCACTGGATCACCATTGCCTCGTAAAGCGCATTGAGGGCTTGGAAGGTGGAAAAGCGTTATATAAATGCAAAATAATTTAATTTTGCTTTTAGTTTTAATATTTTCTAAAATGTTCCATGTACAAATAATAACAACATATTATTATGATCTTAATCTTTTAGAAAGATGTTATGACATGTTGAAGTAGTTTTAAGGAAAGTAACCTGGAATCGGTTGATATCAGTTATTGGCAGATAATCATAGCTGAAGTATCAATATTGGTGCATCCCTATTTTTGTCTAAACTGAATTTAACCCTCGCACCATCTTTTTGTCTGGATGAACCACAGGAGTCTATAGTAGAACACCTCCCCCCCTCCCTCCACATGAAAACATGTTTTAAACCCACACACTATCTTTGAGGGTAGCACAAAGGTTAAAAATGAAGACATTCAGGTCCATCAGAAATCAACAACACAACGTGCGCAGTGCATAAGAATGAAAAACAGATCTTAATCTAAGTAACATGTGGGAGATGAATGAGAAAAGTTTAACTGATCACAGCACACAACAATGACCTAAGGGTCCGGGACAACGCCTCAAGGAGCAGGACATCCCACTAAAGTTCACAGCTACTCCCCGACCAGAGGGTGTGTGAGGGAGGAACAAAGGCAACGGTACGGACCACACAAAGCCTCTGACAGGTCATGTGACGGGATGAAGGGTGGCTTCTGATTGGTTGTTGGGGGAAAGGCATGGGCACAGGTCTATAGGCCCATTGTCCGACCGCCTGCATGCATAGTGAGCACGGAAAAGCAGCATTCCTCATTCAGAAGCACAGAACGCCTCCATCCAACAGTGACCTTGACTACTCATTTCCAAATGGGTGCATTTCATAAACGCCGCACATCCACGCAATAGGAAACACTTGTATTGGTAAAAATACTCACTCTGTTACAAGTGAAAAAGCAAAAGACCAAACTGAAACATGACCATCTACTTTTTTCCACTTTTCCCACAGTCCTCAAACCCTTCAAATATCATATCAAATCGTTTCACCAAATTCACATATAAAATGTCAGTTTCTTAGAAAGCTTGCATGGCAGATTAAAAAGTATGTTTATTCAAATCTAGGGATGTTGCCATATCAAATTTGAGTGTTATGGTTATTGTGAGAAAAAATAGCACAATGTAATGATGATTCATGATTATTGAGACTGTAACCAAACAACAGTGAAATCATTTGTTAATGTTCCTCAAGTTTGTGACCGGCTTCACAAAATTGAACGTTACAAAAGACAAAATAAAGTAAAATTTTACAAAAACAGACAGATAAAAAGTAATTTATCTGGACAATAGATTGAACTAAAAATACTTAATTTTGTTTCTACAATTGTCACGATTTTTCGGTTCTTACGATTATATTGTGACCTAAATAATCACTATTATCGATTAACACAATAACCTTGACATCCCTATTCAAATCAAAATGGGCTGTACCTGAGGTTTTTCATGTAATAAAATAAAATGTGTTTTGCCACAGTACAGATATATTGTAAAAGCATCTATTCTAATATTCTAATATTCTAATTTGCATTGAAAATAATGCCGTCGGACACAATTAAACTTTACTGGAGTTTCAGAGATAGTGGATTATTTTTGCTCACCGGGATTTACAAATGATTGAGGACAGAAAGTCTTTTACTGAGCCAGCGCCTTTTACTACTCTTACCCTAGAAGGGGATTTCAAACAACTATTGAGTCAAGCCTCACATTAATTAAGCTACAAATGTATTTCTGCATTGATTTGGGTTATCATTTGAGGAATGATTTAACCTTCATCTTGAAATGATTCAAAATATTTAATAAGATTGTGTATTCTATTAATTAATAATCTGTTTATTAAGCAATTAGAGTAGTTTGAAGAAAGAAATGATCACAAATGCTTTTCAAAAACAGTTTAAATAAAAAAATATCGTTAAACCATTGATTTTTGTGTGTTTTATTACATTGACATGAGTGTCACCACTAAAAACCTGTACAACAGGCTCCTCCCCTCTGGGGCCGGGACTCCCCTGAAAAATTATCTAAATCTCAGTGGGACATTCCTGATTAAGTAAAAGGTCTAAATATTAATGACAATTCATTAATATTCATGGGCCTTAAATTTGTATCTGTATCTTCCCAACAGTAATAGCATCCTCAACACATTAAGTCAGCTCTTATAAAGTGTTTTATTCTCTGTGTTTAGCAAACTTGGCATGCTAGTTATTGTCATCTTTACCGTGATGGAAAAATTCACTCTGGTCTGAGTTGTAAAAAAAGCGCTTATAAATGAATTGCAGTGAATCTTAAGGTAGTGTGCTATACATGTGCACTGCTGCAAAGAGTTTGAAATTAACTAGTTCAGATTTTCACATTTTAGGACAGAATTTAAAACTGGTCACTGTACCTTCTTTTTTCAATGATTTTAATCTCATCAAGAGGATTTTTTTTTGGGGGGGGGAAACAATAAAAAAATCCTAAAGACTGCTGCAGTAAAGCTTAGCGCAACTGATGACACAGCAGTTTTGTGACCACGTGTAGTTCTCACAATCTGTAACCTCGTTTACAGAAGGGCCAATCAATAATACTCTGCGTAAAGACGGGCCTGTCTTCTGCTCATCGCTCAGATGGTTTAGTCTCAATAAAAATATTGAGTATTGAGAAAGGGAGCACTTTTTTTTGTTTAAAACTATGCTCATTCATTAAAACAGCATGAGCTATTTTCACTTCCACAGAGTTTGGAAATAAATGACTGAAATCTCACTTCCTTAAAATGGTAAAAATTACCAAACACAGTAGACGGATTGAAAAACGATGCCTGCATGACCAAAACAAAAAGGGGAAATAGTTTGTTATTCACAAAACACACCGACATGGTTTAAACAGATTAGCCTTTGTCAAAGAAGATAATGTGGCTTTAGTGCACTGACTGGAAATCTGATAGTGATGAGAAGTCTAATTCACACAAGCATTATCAAAGACGAAGCAGGGATCACATTAGAACCATGCAGTGGCTGGCAAATTAGATTAAGTGCACTTTAAGCATAAAATTGAATTTTTCTCAATGTATTTGTTTTATAAAATTACAACCAGTTATGAAATAAAACATAAATAAGGAATGTTTTTTTATATAACTTTTATATACATTTCCCACTTGTACAGAGGACTCTGTAGAAGTTGTTGATGTTGTTCCAACTGAAAAGGTGCATTTACCGGCACCTACTGTAGTTGTACGTCTTCAAAGTATGTGTTTTACGCTTTACAGTAAAAAATAAAAATAAAAAAGGAGAGAAAGAAAGAGACAGAGCGGAACGTCCAGTAGAGGGCGCCCCAGTCATTGCATGATAGGGTGCTTTATGATGTCACATATATTCCATTGTGCTTTGACCTCATGTGCTTTGACCTCATGTGCTTTGACCTCATGTGCTTTGACCTCATGTGCTTTGACCTCATGTGCTTTGACCTCATGTGCTTATATACCAACCGCCATAAAAACACCATCATCAAGGACCTCATGTGCTTCGAAGATAGGGTATATAAGCAGGGGGATTCAATCGTTCAGACGAAGACGACGATATAAGATAAAGGAGAAATCCGAGAAGACCCAGAGAAGGAGAGAGGAAAGAAGCAACCTGTGTGTACACCAGTGAGATTCAATAAAGCTTCTGACTCGTCGCTGTGTTGCCTCATTCTCTTCACTCACCAGCATTGCTGTCCTGACCCGACACCCTGCGGTGATGGCTAACCAGTATCCAAAGATCTAGAATATCAAGTCATTACAGTCCTCACTACATCACTCAATGGAACAAATAATTCCTGTGAATTAAAAAGGTCTTCAGGTCTGAATGGGACTTGTGGGATGAGACCAGTGAACAACAATCTGTATCGTTTCATTTGGTCGTAGACATTGCAGACGAGTGCTGCGTGTTGAATGGGATGTAAGGAACGGGGCATGCGGGTCAGGGAAATTCCACTGTCACTGATAGTGAAGCCACCAAGGCTATGCTTTCATTCTGTTCATTCAGAGAACAAACATAAACAACCACAACCACAAATGCTTTCAGAAAATATGATTGCACCGTCATTTAGACACACAATTGTGAAAGCAAAAATGTTTCACTGTGATACAAAACTACAGAAAGCAAAATAATGTGTGCACCAGATAAAACAAACAGTTCACCAACACAAGACACTTATACTTAAAAGCACTTCTTTGTTCTTGAGATACTAGTTACATTTCACCACAGACACAAACAATACAATGACTACATTATCATTGTACTGCCATTACTATACATTACTTAAAGGAAATTCTACTCGGCTAAACTCTCTAGCTCACAGGATTACATCTTCACTGGCGTATGAAATAATCTAAAAGGTCATACTATTATGGTAACTCCACAAACCTTAATCTGGTGCAGTCTCTTTAATGGCTTTTAAACTGTGTCACCGCCCCAATTGCTGCGACAAGCCTTATTTCTATAATGAACTCTTATCTAAAGTGCCACGCTGCCAGTCACTGTGCCCAACTCAGATTACCATTCCACTACAGTATATCCCCTGTTGGCCTGTGCTAGCCTAGATTGAGATAGAAAACATTTGCCATTGATTTGTGGCTATTTTTATGTGTCCTACTTGAACTAAATGGCCGTGATGCTCAGAGGAAGACACTGAAAAAGCATATTGAGCTAGTGTTAAAAAAATCATTGGAAAGCTAAATGGCGTTAAAAGGAGAGATGGCACAAGGGTAACACAGAATTATATAATTCTAATCTGAGGCGGTTGTAGACCTTTAAAAAAATTCAACTTTTAACCAAGCACAATTTAATGGGAAAAAAGTTATAGTAGAAAATAATCATTTCGACGTTTAACTTGGCTGCTTGCTTGTTTTCTTTTGGGTTTGTCCTTCCTGGGCATATTTGATTCTAACCTAAATCTACTTCTTTCTGCTTAGCCACTCTTTGGTTGCTTTATTTTTGTCTTTTGCTTGTGCAAGTCATAATTATTTAAACACTTAAGTGAGTGCAGATTAATGTGAGGGGAAAGGTAAATCTCATGTGGACACAGGCAGCAGACAGGTTTAATAAAAGTAAAGGGATAGAGCCGTCTCTGGTGACCTGCAGAGATGACTGCTCGTATTGAACCATAACTCAGATGTCTATTACATAAGCCTATAGCACACAGGAGCGCTGCAGCTGCCAGTGCAATTATATAGCAGCACACAGGACTATCATCATCACAGAAGTAATAGGCACTCTACAGGACAAGTGACATTACAGGAGATTGTGACGGGGATCTCTTATGGATGATAAACAAGCTGAAGGTTGCATGGAAAATGAGAGTGCTCAAGTCCAGATCTTGACCCTTTAATCTCACGCATTTTGATTGATGTTTCATCACAAGAGAATGCATATCTGCCACACTAGGGGCATTTCTGTTGCCTCCCTCTCCTAAAGGCTGGTTTACTTCAGCGTCAAACTACATTCATCTTAGCGCAGATGTAATAGTTTGAGATTGTCCTTATTAGGACAATTTACAATTACATTAGGCTCGTGAGCAAAAATGTATCTTGTTTTCAAGGCATTTTTGATAGTGCTTATGGTCATTGTATACCAACCACCACAGTGCCTGTGGTCTAAGCACTTTGGTGCCAAGCTTCTGATTGTCAGGTGTGTCATCCATGTTGATTTGACAGCCTTTCGGATCGACACAGAGCACATGAACGTGTCACTTCTTGAGGCTTTGTAATACATAATAATTTTCTCCTTGGGAATGATTGTTGATTTTATCTTTTAAAAAACAAATAATATTATATTCTAATAAAAAAGCGGCCGTAAACAGAGACCAATAATCAGTGCCATTAAATAATTTTATTCCTTCAAAGTCTGAATTCTTCTCCAAACAGGATTGGGCAATAATAGACCATTGCAATCTGAAAACGATGAAATCCATTTGATAATTGTCCGGCCCTAATTTACGATTTTGTACAGTCTAAAATGCCCTTTATTGAGGAGAAAAAAGGGCGCACAGGCGCCCTTACCTGGGATTGCGCTGCTGATGAGACAAAACAGAGACTTTTCTTCATCTCCTGTTTTGTGCTTCAGAGAGACGTGGCTCAGCGAGTCGGTCCCAGACTGCGCCGTGCAGATGGAGCCATGAACTACCCAAGTACAGACAGTTTATTAAAGTGCCGACCAGAGAGCAGAGCATGTTGGTCGCAATAGTCAGCAACGCCTTCCGCGCCGTGGCCCGAGCTGCTCTGGGCTTTTCAGATCACGCCATGGTTCACCTGATCCCCACGTAGAGACAGAGGCTGAAGCTCTCCAAACCTGTAGTGAAGACCTCCAAGAAGTGGATCAGTGAGGCAGTGGACGGGCTACATGCGTGTTGGGACATTACAGACTGGGAGGTTTTCAGAGCTGCCACAGATAGATACACAGACACTGTGACATCATACATTCGATTCTGTGAGGACAGCATCATACCAACATACACCAAAGTCACTTTCAATAATGACAAACCCTGGTTCACTCCAAAACTGAGGCAGTTAAGGCAACAGAAGGAGGCTGCGTACGGGGCTGGTGACAGAGAATGCTACAAAGATGCAAAGTATGGATTTAGCAAAGAGGTGTTGAGAACTAGATCACAGTACAATACGCGTCAACACGTTCCTCTGCGTTCAACACCATCCACCCTGCTCTGCTCCAGGACAAGCTCTCCCAGCTCAAGTGCCTGACCACCTGCAGGTGGATCACTGACTTCCTGACGGATCGGAGGTAGTGCGTGTGGCTGGGGAAGAATGTCTCAGACACTTGGACTATCAGCACAGGAGCACCACAGGGCTGTGTACTTTCTCCACTGCTCTTCTCCCTGTACACAAACTGCTGCGCCTCCAGCCACTACACTGTAAAACTGATCAAGTTTGCGGACGACACCACCCTCATCGGGATCATCTCGGACAGAGATGAGTCTGTCTACAGGAGGGAAGTGGACCGGCTGGTGTCCTGGTGCAGCGGTAACAAGCTGGAGTTCAAAAGTCCCAGCCCCGCAGCCCCCCCTCACCATGAAAGACTCCCACATCACCACCGTGGACTCCTTCCGCTTCCTCTGCACCACCATCACTCAAGTGGGAGCCCTCCTTTAGCTCCCTCATCAAGAAGGCCCAGCAGAGGATGTACTTTCTGCGGCAGCTGAGGAAAGCCAAGCTGCCAGTGCAGATGATGGTGCAGTTCTACACGGCCATCATTGAGTCCATCCTCACCTCCTCCATCACCGTGTGGGTACGCTGGAGCCACAGCCAGGGACAAACAGAGACTACAGCTACAGCGCATTGTGCGTTCTGCTGAGAAGGTGATCGGCTGCAGACTTCCATCTCTGCAGGACCTGTACGTCTCCAGGGCTCTGGGACGAGCAGGTCGGGCCACAGCCGACCCCTCTCACACGGACTATTTGAACCACTCCCCTCAGGCAGGAGGCTACGGTCTACCTGGAACCTCCCGCCACAAGAACAATTTCTTTCCCTCTGCCGTTGGACTCATGAACACTTTTTAACACCTGCCACTTTAACTACAATTTAATCAATCACAATCAGTCACTTTCTGCACTACATCTGTAAATTTTGCATGTAGTAAGCCTATTTTTTATTTATCCTATAGTAAATTTAAATTATGCATGCCCTTTTTGATTTCATATATGTTGTTTTATTATTATTCATCATTGTATGTTGCATCGAATCACCAAAGAAAGTTCATTTGTTTGTGAATTTTGTTCATTGACAATGGCAATAAACCTTTTCTGATTCTGATTTGCCACGTGGCCACTGTCGTCAGCATCAGCTCAGGCCTCATCGTTCTGTATGAGAGGCTTCAGTCTTGTTGTCAGTGAGGCTGGCACTAGTGCGTGGGAACAATGGAGTCACTGTGGTGGTCAGTCCCTGCTCACTGCACACAGGCCTGGCTCCAGCAGCTGTCCTCGGTCCCCTCCCTGGCCAGACCCCCAGCTGTGCAAATACATCACTTACTACGCCACACAAACACAGGCACATGTCTCTGGGGTGCTGCTGGATACATGCTGTGTGCTCTTTGCTCAGCCGGCACCCTGACTGGCAGCACTGTTGGGGGCACCACTATCGGGAGCAGCAAGAGCACGCCAAAGCACCCAGCCATAACATTGGAGTACAAAGTAAATAAATACAAAACTATATTTTCACAAAGGATAATATTTTTTGCGCAACAATTAAACACAAAAACAAATAATAAACCCTTTATTAAAACAGTGATCCATTTGTGTGCATTATGGCCCGTGCCCCCTGTCACTCTTTACATTTTTATCTCGTCAACTTTGCTGATGTAAGCCAAGTAGTAGAAGAAACAAACATGGAAAATAGATCTCTTCAGTAACATTATAGAAAAATAACAATCTTCAATAACAGTTTTGTTTGGACTAAAGTGTACTTTTAGTTAGTACAAACTTCCAGTATCTGCATTGTTGAATATTTTCTCCAAACACACGCATTCCCACTCAGCCCACTTCATTGCAAACATACTATTGCCAACTTTATTTTTGCCTTGTGAGCTTCCCCATGTGCCACACCCTTTCACCACAATGCCCTGTCCTGCTTTACCAGATGCTCCATGCCCACGGTTTTACTTCAGCCTCTCATTTACAAACCTCAGTCTCTCGCTCTGCTCCAGCACAAGCAGAAGCATCCCATGTCTCAGTTCTTCTTGTTTCATCCTTACTGTAAATCCACACTACCACTTTACTCATCGCTCACCAGTGTCCAAACCCAGCCCACTGAAGCCTCTCATTGGAGTGCACTTGTGGCCGCTTTATTATTGTCAAGTAAAGCCAAGGGTGGGGGCTCGTTCTGAGGTAGTCACAACATCTAAATGGAGTCACATTTTGAGCTGAACTGAATTTAAGCAATAAATTTGGTTCTTTAGGAGGGTTCTTAAATGTGAAATTGTAGTAGTAGTATTAGTATTACTAGGGATATCAAGAGTGATTGGTAATGGATGATTTGTCCATTTAAAAGGTCAAAATATAAGTGTAAAAAACTAAATAATAATATTCCAAAATGTATCATATGAATATTTTCAAACAAAGTAAACCTATATGTAAAGTGTTCTTTATCCAGCTGTTTATGTCAAATTAACTTTACTGACAATGGGTATGAAAGTGAATAAGGATTTCACTGTTGTTTTGGACATTGCGTAATCATGAATAATCGTAAAATGTTTCCGTTTCTTCTTATAATAATTGTTAATAGAAGATGTACAAGTAGTGATACTACTGTGCCAAACCAACACCTAAAAGATGGTTGAGCACCTGAGACTGAAAGAAACTAAACATTCTCTGTACTCTGAACTAATGGTACAACAACTTTGAAGGCAGTGAACTCAAAGGCCCCAATTGTGGTTGCTTTAAAGGCTGCTTCCATGTAAAAAGTAGACTGTCCAGGCTGGAGAGAAACACTAGAGGAGGGCATTCCTTAAGGCCAGAGTTTTCATTGCTGTGGGTACGATGTCAGTGGAAATGATGTAATCTACATAGAGCATAGCCCCCTTCCTCTCTCTTCTTCCTTCATTCACTGTATGGGACACAACATGTTTCAACACATTTACTCAACCAACATGAGGTGATCAAGGGCTGATCTTTTTTTGGCAGGAAGTAACTACATGGCATCAACAGGATGTGGCTCAAGTTTTGTTCAGAACTCAATTTCTTTACCATTTTCTAAAACATAAAAATGCCTGGTTATTTTTAAAGTCGCCTTGGTATTTCCTGTGCCTGTGCCCTCATGCCGCACTGTCTTGGTGTAAGGAAAATGCTGGTAGACAAGTTGGAAGCGCACATACATACAGCCAAATAAAAAACGTGTTAAGCTTCTCCTGCAGACAACAAAAGAGCAGACACAGCAACAAGCCCCGAAGGCAACATTAAACCCACTACTCTGCCTCTACAATACACACATTCTCCCAATAAGGGACCGTGCGGAACTAAAATGTGGCCACATGGACAAGAATAGTGAAATATAGTTCAACATGGCAGTTTGAAAGGCATCCATGCAATGTGGAAAATTTAGATTTGTGACCACTAATGCAAATACAAAGCAGGATTAGTGAGTTAGCAAGGTGGTTCCACTTTCCACTAAGAACATTACATTTAAAAAGGTAGAAAACGTTGCAGCTATACAAACTTTTCATTTCTAAGTAAAGTTAAGTAAAGTTAACAAGCACTTTAACTTTGATATTTGCTTTAGTGATTAATCATTTAATAAATAATCTTGATTATTCTGGTCACAATATAATCGTAAGATTTAAAAGCAATATAACAAAAAATGTTAAAGATACATTTTGTCATTTCAATACAAAACAGACTTTTTTTTTTTAACTGGCTGTTGGTGTATCAATTACTTTATCATTCAGAAAGTTTGATTTCATAACGTTGGTATATAAAATAAATCAAATATAACATGAATGGTAATAATCATAATACTAAAATTACATACAATGACATTCCAAGTATGCTGTTAATTGTACCGTAAACAGTATTTTGCCATTTTAAAGCAGCTGAAAGAAAGTACATGCATAACATTGATCAAAGACTTAATACTAAGCCACTAGATCCAGTAAAAAGGTCCATTTATATATCGAAAAAATATATATATCAATAAACTTTTAAAAATATCTGCTGTACATCCATAGTCGCAGTGTATGCTCATCTCAGACTTGGTAGATGCCACACAACAGGGAAGATTGTAACCAGCAAGTCACCCATTTGAAAACTCTTAAATAACTGAAATGAGTCACTATAACTATAGCGTCACATAACATTGATTAGTGCTGCTGAAGAAGGCAATGAACAAACACATTTTTTACACTCCGTTAATGAGGTCCAGTACAGAGCAAATGGGACTATGGGTTGCTATAATTACTCCGCATGCAATCTCAAAACAAACAGTGCTCTTAATACACCAATTTGTACATGGCTGATTGATATGAAAAATGAGCAATAAGCTGCGAAATTAACTGAACGAATGGTGTGAATAGGACTCAAATCCACCAAAAAGGCAGCTTATTTTCACTTTGGCAGAGATTATACCAGACGCCCTTGCATGCCATTGTAGATTTTTGAACGACTACCAAAGTATTATTTAGATTTTCTTCTTGTGTGAGGGTCCAGATATGTTCACCATTTAGCTGTGCCTCAGGTGACGAGAGGCAGAGGGAGGCTGTGACGGTGATTACGGCTGGTGTGGCGCCAACAGCAACACGCCGAGTCGAAAACAGGGGGAGGATTGACCAGAGGAGAACATGTAAGACAATCTGTCCCTGGTGCCAAGAGCAGAGCAGAGATCGGTTGCAGTGACAGGGCATCATAAAGAAACACCAGAAGAAATGTACATCATTATATTGTCAAACTCAAATTAATGGCCGGGAGAAAGGGCATCCATCCAACGTGAAAACGTGGAGCCGCTGCAGTTTTGGAGATGCTCTGACTAAGGTGTGGGAAATATAGCCAAAACAATTCCATTCCATTTCAACAGCAGTCGCCTTGCAGGGCTTCACAAAATTGCTGATTTTATCAACATGAAGTTAGAAAATCAAACAATGGAATAGTCATTGGTAAATAAAAGACAAGAAGATTAACCATCATTCACAGCAAAACAAGCAAATGGATAACTGTCCCAGAGCATCCTCTGTCCTTAGACAAGCTGCAGATGTGATCAGGACACCCATCCATTTGCAATCAAGTTCAAATCTGATACAAGGGTGAAGGAAAGGGTGAGGGTCATCCAGCCAGGTGAGGGAAGACTCAGACTCAAGGGGGTCCAGAGTAGAGTAGAAGTAAAAACAATGGTAATTCTGGGTTCCAAAACATTCAAGATGTGCCATATTTGTTAAATGTCAACATAAACCCTCTAAAGACCAGCTGAGATGATCTTTAAAACCACCACAAGCTTTTAAAGATAACTGAGGAAAGAGCTGATACACATATTGAGATGACTGGATGCTAGCATAACCATGTCAACAGTCAAAGACTGTGCTAGATGAAGTGGTGTCAATTGCTCGTACTCGCTTGCTTCTTACTCGTAAGAAAATACGAGTTGACATTGGAGGAGTATTTTCTGAATGCCCTTTGATGGTTTGATTTATTCAGAGACTCAAGAGCTGGTCTGACATAAAGCATACAGCTCCAATACAAGGCTCACTGCCCGCCGCTACACAGAGCAAGAAATGGTGACCTTGGCATGTTATGAGAGCCCCTTTTCTAAGACACACTCGGTACAAACTAATGGAAAACTCTACAATGCAGCCATGTGCACCTGAGCTGTGACAGAATGAGTTCCTCTCAACTTTAATCACATTAATTATCCAGTACATTTTATTATGTAGAGCTTCACATCTATGTTACCGCCTCCTGAAGAACATGCAATACTGCGAAAAAGGTTTAGGCAGGCGTAAAAAAAACAAACAAAATACAATAAATTATCCACAGGTCATTAGAATTGTACTTTAACCATGCCATAACCTTAAAGATGTAATTTGCTGTTAGAATTCTTGTAATGTATCAGCCAATGTGTTAGAAGAGCTAACAAACTTGTACTTGTATAGTTGTGCGGTTAAGTGGATTTGAAGGTTTCCAGAAAACCTCAGAATCACTCAGACTCGTCATTCCACCTGAGCAAATGTGCAATCATCCGTACGTGCTGTCCATTCTCATCAACTGATCATTTTGACACCATCATTAGACTGTGCGTGCTTCAAATACAGGGGTAGGGAAGGTCTATGATTGGAGTATACATAACCACAACATACACATGATTTAGACTGTATTATCTTAAGGTTTTCTTTTACATTTGTTTTGTCAGAGAATTCCAAAAGAAGGTTTTTCCTTGAGGCAGATTTTGCAGCATTTATAGAAACACAGACAGCCCCAGGGCATCTGCTGCTAAGTCTTCAGGGCCCGAGCTTCTAAAAAGCCCGTCAGGCTGTCCACTGGAATAAAGCCACCTTTTCACGTGATGCGTCAAGAAAGAACATTGCAATTTGACTTATGCTAAAAACAAGATCTGCCAACATTAGAATGTGTTAGCTGTGTAGAGAAGGAAATGTATTCTGTCCTAAAGTCCTGGAACCAAAAACTATGATATCTGGGGAGACATACGAGAGCAGCTCAAAGACAAAGCTAGGGATGTCAAGTGTGTATTAGTGTTGCAATTATTGTGGGGGATCATTTAACAATGATTCATTATTATTTCAAAAACAGAAGTGAAAGCTTCAATTTTCTTTCTTTAAACTAATAATCTTGACATCCTTAGACAATGCTGGCTAAAAGTTGGGGTAGCACACGGTTGAGTCTTGGTAGTTTTTAACATGATATATTTTATAAAGCATTTCAGGAAGAATTGGTTGCTCTGTGATTACAACTGCTGTATAAGGTCAAAGGCACTGTGCTTGGATAAACTGGCAGACAGGTAAACATCCTCTAAAACGACAATATGGACATGGAGCAGTGACCCACACTGAAAGACACATGATTATGAGGACATGCATCAGTGCACATACACTAAAGACAGGCTGTAATTAGGTGGTGCTGAAGAATAGCACCTGGGTCACACTGACACACCAGCATGGAGCCTCAGAGAGAGTGACACAGACAAGCTTTGTGGAGAAGCAAAAACTGACACAGCAGTCTACACAGCATTAGAAATCTGCACATCCCTGCAACTCGTGCGCAATAAATCATACATGTTGACATCTAAGATACGTTTGCAAAAGCTCAGAACAGCTGTCGTTAGTTACAGAGATGCAAAAGTATACACTTGCAACTAAGCAGCAAAGCTAAATCAGAAAACAAATATGATAACAGTCTTTACTAGATAGATCATTATTGTATCACCACAAATAGAACAAAATCAGTGTACTTTTTGGAACTGTAGAGGGTTGCAGAGAAAGAGCTTAGTTATCAATGTTAAATCTGTGTTCTAGACCAGGACTAAATCCTAATTTAGTTCTAAATACATTCTTAGATTGAGGAGGACTAATCTGAATAACGCTGCTACAAGTTGTTCAATATTAACGATAGATTACACAGCCCTTTATCTACAACTGACATGATTACAGACAGTCATTAACCATCCAGTGTCAGTGGGCTGAGCAGTTCTTAGCGTGAGATGCTAAATAGCACCAACATCAGCTCACACAGAGGGCTGGCAGAGTGCTCACTCTGACTGTATTTACTCACTCTCATAACTGGAATGTGGCAAAAAGAAAGGAGCGCTCTCAGGGATCCAGATCACTTTCTGGGTCAGCGGCGGGGCTGCTCCAACTACACATGAAGTCTGGATTTTAAAAGCAAACAAGCACAAGGATGCTCTGCAATTTAGTCAACTTCGAAAGGGTTCAACATTATGCTCTGGAAACAAAAACAAATTGTGATAGCTGTCCAGAATAAAAGAAAGCTGTGAAGGCAAAATACTTCCCCTCACTTCAAACGCATTTCACAACAACTAATTCTCACTAGATTTCATTCAATGAGTTCCATTTTGACATTTCAATTCAACTGGAAGCATACTTAGAGGACAGTTGGAGTATAGCAGTATTATTAGTAGTATTGCAGTAACAAAAACGGCGCGGTACAACTGTTGATGGCAGGAGCTGTAGGTTCCTTCTCGCCCTCCTAATCGTGTCTGACTCTCTGGCACCTCTTCATCGCACCCTTCCTGCTGTTTCAATTAAACTCCAATCTACAGGGAGCAATTATGACATGCAACATACATCTCACTACAAACTGCAAATGAATCCAACCCCAGACTGTAGAGTAGACCAGTGTCGATGCCACTACATTAACATGTCAAGTATTTTATGTGCACTCTGAAGCCTCAAGGAAAAATGTACAGCACAAGAAGCTTTGAAGTTTTTTTGCGGCTTTTTACTTTCATGTTGGAGTTTGTAACAAAAAAGGAAATTGTGAATTAAGATAGACAGACAGTTAAATGCGCACAACAATTTACATACCTCTATTCTACCCAGGGAAGAGAGGGAAATAGAAATTAGTAAAAAATCTAGCAAGAAATAAACATTGTACATGAATAGCGCTGTCAGGGGAAAAGATATGAAAAAAGTGCTAAGGTTACACTTGCAAAGGTGAGAGGACGCCAAACAGCAGGCAGTGTCAAGCGCACACACACTAGAAAAGGAGGCAAGTGAGTAAGCGGGTGAGAAATGGCACCCACCCCACTCCTAAACACTCCAAGATCCACAGTATCTCTTTCCAGTAATGGGATTCTCTGGCTGAGGATGCAGTGCTTAAGACAAAAGACTGCAGCACACTGTTCGGTGCAAGTCAGGGCAGTAAACTTTAGATGACTCTAGTGTTCTCCAGCAGCATCCTATTGAGATGAAGATTCTTTTTACAATATCACCACCACAGAAAATATTTATCTTCCCAAGTTTTAAACTTTGACTCTAAACCAAGGGACAAAGTAAAACGCAACAGGAAAATACATATTAAACATTGAACTTGGCAAAACTAACATTAAAGCATATGGAAATCTGTAGGCTAAACCTTGAAAAAATAAAAAAGGACCAAAATAAAAACACTTAAACTGCAAAGGACAAACACTGCAGGAAGTCAAAAAAAAACCAGCATTTAGGAAATGGGTACAAAAGAACAATAAAAAGGACAAAAAAAGGCCACATCCAAAGTTGACAGCAAAAGCCAAATGACGTAACCATAACGTGCCACTATTAAGAGTGGGATTTACACCTGTTCTAACGCCGTTTGAAACGAAATCAACGCCATAAGAGCATTACTGCCCAAACTATGTGTCGCTTTGACACGTTGGGTGCCGAGTGATCAATGGCTGGAGGGGTTTCATGACAAGCCACTTCCCAGAGACTCTTTGTAGAACAACAGATCAGACAAAGTGATACAGGAAGTCTGACAGCCGAACCAGAGACAGCGCCTTCACTTTCTGCGCATGAAAAGGATGATCATGCGCCGCTTTGGGAACTACTTAAACAAGCTAAACCAAATTAGCCACAAGCCAACACTTTGCGGATTGTTCGGGCACAATTTCCCCTTTATCAAAACAACATTGACACACCACATGTCCCGTGTTTGCTGACTGCAGAGACGAGAAGTGTAAATGAGCTGGGCTAAAGTTAGACGCAGCGCCGCTAAAACGCCTTTAATTAGCTTCGGAGGAGGAAAACACCGTTAACGCAGCGCCACTTTACGCATCACTCATCCATCCACCAAAACGCACAAGAGCAGCCAATATTACCACCAACACCGGCGATTGTTTGATGGCGCATTCACAACCCGCGGCTGGGGTGATACAAACAAACCCATTTAAAAACAGCAATGCGAATTAATACACTTTATCGCCTCCGCCGCCGCAGCCGAGTCCATCACCGCCGAAGCGCAGCGCTGACTTTCTGAACTGAAGGCGGCGACGCGATGCTTCATTACATGCGCTAAAACAACGATCTAAACCTTCTTAAAGACAGTTCGCTTTACTCCACACGCGCGAAAAGAGGCAAACCCAGAGAAACCTGCGTATTTCTCTCGCTGCGGTGACAGAGACAAGCGCCAACTGCAGCCGATCTCAGACACTCGGCAGCGGCGGCGGCGAGGGCAGCAGAAGTGTGGCTCTGGACCAAAACAATAAAAGGATCATTACGAACCTGCCGAGGCGGTGACACTTCTGGATCTGTGTCCGGAGTTTGCCTGTGCGTGCGTGTGTGTCTGCGGTGAGCGCGTCTTGTCAGTCAGCAGTGTTTTCCCTCCCTGAGATGCCGCTGATGGTCGTTCCACTTCCTCCTTGCTTCTGCCGTCTGCTGGCTGCCTCGATGATGCCACAAAGAGGACACGTGCAGGAGTGCGGGGTAGGGCCAGGCTGCACCCGCCCTGACACTGCCCGACACGGGGTCCTGAAGCGTCCTGCCCGGCCCAACACATGCGTCATGTACAGCAGAACCGCAGTTTAAATGTATATGTCAGTTCTGCTTTGTTTGTTTGTTTGTTTGTTTTTTTCCTACTACAAATTCAAAAATGCCAGGATGTTTTATTTCATTATATATAGGCTCGTTGCAGCGCCTATTTTTAATTAATATAACAATAACTTCCAACACGTAAGGCATTTGTAATTTGCACTCTTTAAGGACAAAAGCTTGACTCTCCAACACCAGCAGCAGTTAGGAACAATAGCCGAGTATTAATAATTCATAGTTATTGAATTGTCTACTGCTTGGCATCAGACAAATGGCTTACTGAGGGTCTGACCTTCCCATTGGATTTGATAGGGACAAAAATGATTTACTTGCCATAACAATAAGGCCCAACGCCTCATTAGCATATTGTATGGCACGAGTTCTCATAACCTGATGAAACTGCTGGTCCAGCACTGATTTATTTGATTTTCACCCTAGTTTATAACTGATTTCAGAGTTCCTTTTTGGCCCATGAGATGGAATTTTAGGTATTTTTATTACTGCTGTATTCTGCATTTTTGTAATATTCTGATACACTGATCGAGAACCAACAGTGTGCAGCAGTGAAAGCGCATGTAATGTTGATATGATGCAGACAGTCCCAACGGCTCATTCACACAGCAGGAGCAGCAGGAGGAGGATTAGTACAGGAACCCCATCCGTCCATCCTGCTGAAATAATCTGGTCTCACACACAAACTCAAATCCATCTCACTCTCTGTGTATCACCAAGAGCTGCCTATTTACACAACAGCCTGCCCACTCAGCCAAATTTATTTATATGGATCCACAGATGGATGGCAAAAAGGAAAAACAATAATTTACTCAGTTATCAAGGACAGAAAAGATTTAGTCCCTTATTTAAAATTATTAATTTGGCCCAAATTTGCAGATAAGAGAAATATAATAAATCAAAGTTTTGTACTGTTCAGTGTTTTTCATAATAATGTTAATATTTACACACAAGATGTGAATGCCACTAAAGCTCATATTCTATGCAATCCATCTTGCTAGACAACAAAGGAGCAGGGGTTTCAAACCGACACATAGGGATTAAAGCTGAGTTGAGTGCAAAGGCAAAATGTTTCAAGATTCATGTATTCTGGGCATAGTTTTATTGTTAACATGTTCTTTTGTCTCCTTTAATGTGTCAGTACTTTGTGGGTACCATTAAACATCTGTAGTAAGGTTGCTTTCCCACCTTCAAACTAGCTTTTCACATTTTGCTTCGAATTTAGACAATTCTGCATAAGATGTTTGGTGGCCTTTCTGCCTTAAACAAGAGGATTGGGGTTCAGTCCTGCAGCTGGCCGAGAAAAAACATCTGCTGGATCAATAAGTGTACTACTACTGTATCCTTCTGCCTAAGGCCCATAGTTGCTGAATGAATGCACCAGCTGCAGTTGATAAATACCTGCTACACCCAAAAATACAAATTTGGTTAAATTTTGCACCAAGCTTCCAACTGTAAATATCTCCTACTTTCACCTGGTGGTGCCTAATAAGAATAATTCGATGAGATTCTCCACTGAGCACGTTACAGCGAGATTCATTACCACTTGAACGGAAAAGACAGAACCAAGGGTCAGCATCAAACTTAATGATTTGGACTTCTGTAAAAGACGAGAACAGATTATTGCATGGCTTAAACAGTATAATCCATCTTCTTTTGATGGAAGTGTTTTTTTCCCACAGCATTTTACCACCTCTTAATCCATAAGAAGGAAATCTTAATAGAAATCTAGTTTGCTTGGTCCCTGTAGGTCTACCATAATTGCGTCTTAATAAGAATCATTAAAAAGGAGGGGATGTCTTTAGTTCATTTGCACAAGGATTTTACATTTTAAGATGAGGAGAACGTATCTATTGAGACCATTGTCATTCTAGAAGTAGCTTCTGTTAGTGTCTGAACAGTTTATGGCATAAACGGCTTAGGGCTAAGCAGTAAAATAATACCTTAAAAAGTATTTATTGCAAAAACAGTGGGTAATGGTTTGAAATTTGAAATACATTTTATTCTGTGAATAAGCAAAAACAATGACTTACATTCTTTCCCCGCGTCTTTGGCTTTGACCAGAGCAAATAAGCAAAACTCAAATTACTCCAATGTTTATGTAGAGTCAGATGCATTCATTCAAAGCTCTGGAAAACATACTTTAGTTGTACCCCAAGTGCCCAACCCTATAAGGTTTCGTTCCCCTTAATAGGCACTAGAAAGTGTAACGGCAGCTTTTTAGACCTTTGTAGAAGAATCTCCTACATCAAAGAGTCAGTTAACACACATTACCAATGTAGCTTTAAGACATGCATATGCACAAAGACAAGAGTGCATACTCCCTTTTCCCCTGGAGTCTTAAATGCACAGTAACTGTATAAATGATAGTTCTCAACCATGCAGGGCAGATTTACACGACAAGAAGTCTCTTAAGTGCACTACTTTCTAGTGCACTGTGTAGAACTGATCTATCATTAACTTATGTTACCGAGACACATTTACAGCAGAGCACACATGCCTTAAAGTGTCAGTCTGAATCAGAGCTGTCGTTGGATTTGGATGACTTGTGCTTTCGCTTCCTTTTGCGCTTCTTCTTGTCCTTCTTTTTCTTGTCCTTCTTCTTCCTCTTCTTGCTGCGGCGCTTGTCTGAGGAGGAGGAACTCTCTGAATCGGACGATGAAGAGGAGGTGGTGTCCTGGAGCAGTTGCTGAAGCTGCTGAATCCTACAAAGTGCAGCGAAAGAAAAGTCAGTCATCTTCAACTCAAGTAGAGAGAGGTGGAACAAGCTTTGGATGGTTCTGTTGGCAACAATGTCAAGAGGCACTCACAGACAGCCCTTCTCTGAACAGGCTAGTTTTGTCTGTTACAAACAAGATTACATTTTTCAAAAATTAAACCAAGAAAAAAAATTATTACAAAAATAACTTGGCTTTACATTTTTGGACTAGGTAATGCTTTGTGCTTAATTTTGATAGTACTTAATATAACAGGCAACAATAATAAAAAATCAACAACACTGATTGCATTAATGTGAGGTCAAACTAACAGACTTTTGAACACTGAATAAAACAGACTTCATACAGCTGATGACCTTTGCGTAACCTTTTTAGGAATTCATACAAAAACACACAAGATACTTGTGCGAATGTGTGCATTACTGCTCTTTGCATATATTATGTATGCGAGGACACGCAAAAGAATGAAACATCATGGTGTCAAGTGCTCTGAGCCAGCAAAAAGAGCCAGCCACATGAAAGAATTTCCAGGTCAGGAGAGACTGTGCACCTCACCTGTGGTAATAAGGTCTGTGTGTGGTCCAACTCTGCCGGGTCTCCCTTTGTTTTTTTTATTGTATTTATCTTAAATGTCAGACTGGCATTTTTCTAAATCAAAAGCGGAGGAACTGAAATAACTGGAAAAGACAAACAAACCTAGTTTCTTTTTCGTTCCTTTGGTTTTCCCGTATCAGGTCATACATAGGATCCTCATGAGCCTTAAACACACAAACGCATACATTAGTATCATTAATCACCCAGCTTGTATTACAAACATACAGTTACTTAATAAGGCACCAATGTAACGCACTGGTAACCATTATACTGGCAAACTCTTGATACCAGCATAATTGCACAACATTTAATTATTTTTTCTAAAAACAACAAGCAAACAGGGCTTTGTGTCGCTCATTTAAAATACTCACCACTCTAAACTGCTCAATTTTCTGGTTGCCTTTGGTGAAGAAAGGGCACTCTCGGTCACCCGTTCTGTGGCCATAACGTTTGCATCTCCAACCTGTGTCAGAAAGATGTGATTGGCTCAAATGAGTGGTGCATTGTAGAACTGGTTGTAAATTATGAAAGGGGTGTGTTGATTATTTGTTTCTGTCTATAAAGCTCAGAGATTGTCTCGTCAGCCTAATGGTCGATAACTAGACATTTTAAGATGCTAAATCAATCCTAAACTTAGACTTCATTCAAAAGTATTCCGACATTACATCTTTACTTTCTTTTTGCCAATGCATCTCTGTGGCAAATATTACCAGCAACGTAAAATGTTTGCCATTTGATCCCAAGCTTTACATGACTACTGAATAAGACATATCGGAGGCAATGATAAAAAGATTGGCATGTTTACGGTCTCTATAATTTAAGGAAGATATTTGTTTAAGCCTTGTAAATTGACGTGCATTATAATTAACACACACACACAAAATACAAAAAAAATTACTAATAATTGAATTAGGGCTGCAACGATTCATTGACTAATTGTAAGTTAATAGTTGACTATAACAAAAATATCTAAATTGTTATCTAGGCTATACAGACTCTAAAACACATACAAGAAGACCTTTTTATAACAAAGACAGTGGCACTATCGAATAAAAAATGAACAATCTCAGATTTTCATAAATAATACACTATTTGAGAATATTTTCTGTCCAGAAGCCTCTGTTTCAATCTGTATTTCGTTGATAATGTCCTCAAAGTAAAACCAGAAGTGGTTGTATGACCAGTCAACTACTAAAATGAGTGTTAATTGCAGCCCCAAATAGAATAATACAGAAGAAATGGCCAGGGTTGGTGTCATGTCCTACACTGTGGGATAAGCCCCATGTGGTGTCACTTACACTGCATCACTTTGACCTCTTTCCCCAGAGGCATCCACAGTCCTTTGGTGGGAGCGTGAGCCAGAAACTGTCTGGCGTCTTCATTTCCAGGCTCTGCGGGAATACAGTCCTCTGGCTTCTCCTCATGCTCCTACGACAACACGTCTGTCATTGCCCACAGTTACAGTCAATGGTTCACACATGATAAACAATAACACAAGCCGTACCTTGATGTATCCGGGTGGGGGTTTTTCATAACTGTGTGAATTCAAACAACGTCAAATAACTCTGCCTGAAATATCGATGCAGCACAAATGATCAAATACAAGCTACTCACAACGTCTCCACGTGTTTCAGCTTTTGGACCTCTTGAGTAAGTTTTTTCGTCTGCATCTGCAGTATCTCCAAGTCCTCCTTTGATGTTTTGTGCTTTTTATGCTCTCTCCTCTCATCTTTCTCCCTTGCTCGCTTTCTGTCAGACATTTCTGTGATATGCACAATCAGATATGTCAGAAAGTGCCGGTAATTAAAAATACAGCACTTTAAATCTTCGATAACCTGCTGTGCGCTTTGGCAGTTAGCTTAGCGGTTAGCTTCACCGAGGCGGACACTTCCTGTTCATTCCCGGTGCTGGAAACATGAAAGTCCAGCGACACCTGCAGGCCACGAGGAGTATCACAAACAGCACAACCAAAATGGTACAAAATAGTCCTTATTCCCTAGTTATTATACCACAGTGAAACAGACGACAACAACCCAAATGAATGCGTTTAATTTTATAGACGCTGAACATGTGTGAGGTAGGACAAACCCTGTACACTTACACATCACATAGGCAGGTATGTCTGTACAAAATGCAGTAGTACATATAAATCACAGGTTTTAACAAAGACATTAAAAGTAAAAAATAAAATAACAATAGATAAACTGTTGAAGTATCTACATGTTTTCTGTACAAATCCATGGCAGAAATTCCATATAAATGTAAACAGTATTATTTTAGATAACAGATACAATTGCAAGGTTTTACAATCCATTTGTATTTATTTTTTATAAAATGCCAAAAATAAAAATAAACAATATAAAAGGCTTAGGATAAAAATGGTAAATCTCAAACACAAAAAATATTGGCGTAAACAGTGACGGTAAGAAACTCTGAGTTACAACCCAAAAATAAATCACTGACCCTTTAATTGATCAACACAAGTTGTAATATAACTGCAATTGCGCTATGCAAAGATTGGACTCCTGGGGTAGAATTCAGAACTTTGCAAACTCCTCCAACACTGGCAAGGGAAGGTACTTAAGTCTCACTTTTGCCATTGGAGCAATACGATTTACCTTCCAACCCAAAATTGCATGTTTTACAAACAATGTCACTTTGGATTCAAAGAGAGGAGAGGAAATCTTTCAATCCGCCTTTCTTCTTTCCTGGGTTGTCTTCTCGCATGAGCATTTTGCTCAGACGTTGCACAACCCAGTTTTTGCCTTTCGCAGCAGGAGATTTACAGGAAGTTGATCCTGAGCCTGGAGTGGTGGATGAGATGGAGGCCCTAGACAGGAAAGAGACATCAGGAAGGAAACAAATAGTATTAAAATTGTGACGTTGAAAGGTAGATGATCTGACAAGAATGACATTGACAGTGGACACACATACCACATGCTAAAAAATATGTGACATCTTAAGATTGTGAGATTCTATACAAACAGTGAAATACAACACCTGACCCAAAAAAATAATAATAAAAGTCACCACAGAATTAAAGTGTCACATGCTCTAATATTTGCCTTTAGTTTACAGCACACATTCACTGTGGCATTATTTCAAATAATTTTCTCTAATGTCAAAAGATTCATTTCATTCCAGTGTTGCATTATTTTTTTTTCCACCAAGAAAACAGGAGAGCATGACCACTGCAAAAAGCCTTCTCCAGCTCATCCCAAAGACTCTCACTGGGGTTCAGGGCTGTAGTTTAGTTTCTGATTCTCCTTCGATGTTTTTGCTGCTTGATGCCAATGATTTAACGCTTTTCAAACATACTGACATCTTTTCCATGACCACAGGATTTGTCTTTCCACATGGTTGTTTCAGAAATGAGAAGCCACTCACTGCATCAGTTGGCTTTAAATACCGTGTTGCAACTGAAAGTCATTAATCCGTGCAGCAGTTATCCAGTAGGAGGCTCGAACCAGTTTGCTTAGTTGAATCCAGGCGGTGATTTTTTAGTCAGGCAGTGTATTAATACCACTTACCTAGGTGTGTGCACAGGAGTTTTGTCTTTTCCCCCGGTCTTGGGGGTGGTTGTGTTGGATCTGCTCCCTGATTGGGGCGTCTTATGCTTTCCACTGCTCCCTGGTGTTCCGTGACTTCTAGACATTATGAACTCTCTGCTCATTCCCTTGTGTCTGGACGTCCTATTGCAGGTGTGGCAGGTGGCCATCTGGGTAAAATAGGAAAAAGGATTCATTAATATTGCATATGAGCTAGTATTTAAACGTTTTCAGGAAAAAGTTATGTCAGTGCGTCATATCAGACAACTGCTGGGAATATTTGTTTCTGACATACGAGTATTCTGACCTCATCCTGTGTCTATGAACAACTAACCCAAGATATATATATATTAAAAAAAGAACAAAAAAAAAGAACAGCCGCAACAGAGAAGGTAAAATGAGAATTCCCAAAATAACTGAATGACGCAGGCCAAACTTGAGGCTTATACACTGACGCTCAGAACAGCAATGTAAACATTCAATCAAAAACATAATTTTCATGTTCAAAAACATTTTCCCTAAACCATTGTAAACGCCAACATGCGGAGTCATTGGCAACTTCATGGACACACTTAGTACAATCAGAATCCACTTAATTTGTTACAAGCTCAAGTCAATCCTGTGCTGGTGGTTCAGTCTTGCGAGTTCGAATCCTGACTGACAATTTACTCTGACAATTCTCTCTCATCCCCCATTTCACACTTTCCTCTCCTGTCTAATAGCCACAAAAAAACATTAAGCCAATCTCATCAACCTAATCTACTAGATTTTTTTATGAGATGAACACTAAACAATCAATACTTGGTGTTCAAGTAACTGTTCCAGGTCAATTATAATCTACCAACATTTTCAAACCAACTTCATTGAGTCATCTAAATTGCTACTTTGCAGAAAACCATCTCAAACTAAATTAACTAAAGTAATTAAAAATAATTTCCTGTTAATTGATAAGACAAAATACTTTATATTCTACATCTAAACTACCCAATAACTCCATTCCAAATAGTGCCAGGCAGAATCAGTCATTTGTAGCAAAACTTGTTGACAGTCTTGAATGCTGATGTGATGGAAAACTCACCGACACGAAAGTAGCCATTTCAGTTAGTGACAGGTGTCTCTGTTAAGGTTTCAACGGCTCGAGGAAGACCAGTGACGTCTCTGTGGGACGCTGTGTCAAATGTTTACTGTTGAAGCCTGCATGTCTGGCTTTATACAGAACTACTGACCCGCCCATGAGGGCTGAGGGGCGTGGTAACAACGCGACAGACCAATGTAGAGTGAAAAAGAGGCCAGACAATCAGAGAGACTGCCAACATACCGCTGTAGTTAATCATCTGTGTGGCACACCAACTGGGACAATTTAAACATGTAGCTGAAAAAAATGTTGCCAATACAGACACAGCAAAATAAGTTTTGTATGAATCTATAACTATACAAACATTATAGCTTTTAAAAGCACTTATACACAAAAACAAATACTTTACATTGATTTATACGTATATCCTAGTTGGGGCCGCCCATAATAATTAAATTCTAAGTTAAATCCTTGAAGTTTCTAAAAACAGCTAATCTCCATAATGTGATTGCAAGATCCGATGCAACCACCGAACACCACTTCACACCAGTGTACCAATCAATTAGTACCTATCTCCCACAAAGTACAAAGACATACTCCATAATTGTCAAAAGGATTAGTTATATTTATTGACGCACACGATCACAACCCCTCGACACACGCGATACTTATGGTGTAGTGCCACTGCCATTGAATCAGGAGATGCATTTCGACATCTGAAGTAAAGAAAATGGCAGATTGGTGCATGTAATTGGCAATTTTACACTTGAGATTTCCCACACCCGGAATATTTCCTATGTATATACATACACATTTCGATCTATCTAATCAATCACTTCATAGTTTTATAAATTATGATGGAAGGCGCTGACTGGAATTCTCAGCGCACTTCACATCGCTAACCGTTCGACACCCAAACACTACAGCCTTACTCACAACAAAATCCGGAAAGAGAGCGAAGAAGGCATCCGTGTGATGACTGTTTTTACACCCACCCAGCGTACAATCCACACTTTCCACACTAGAAAACTATACCTGCTGTTCGTCCTTTGGTTACTCACCACCAGAGAGCACGACGATTAGCAAGCAGAAGCTCAAAACGCCCCATACACACACACACACCGAGATGAGCAAACACACCACACACACACACACCACTACGCAACCATCATTCGTTTAATTGACAGTAACCCCCCCCCACATGCTCGGAAATTGTAGTGACCCAACCCATGCACACGGAAGTGAGGACTGGCCGCTGCCAAACCGATTAGATTTGATTTCTCATCCTGGTCCTGATCCTGGCAGCATCGAACAGGCCTAAGGGCTCGGTCCGCCAGCTCAATCTACACATTAACTCATCCGGTTAAAGAGAGCTCAGGTCTTTTGCCGCCCATATTCCCTATAGACGCGATCTCAAGCAGCACATACCATCACTACTCTATACAGCTGTAGGAATATTAGGAACCAACTACAAAAACTGGCCACAACCTTAGTAGGAACCAAAAGGACACAAGGACTAAGCAAAATGTGGAGGCACAATAAAGTTCTTATAAGAAAATGTCTCTAAATTTGAACTTGATGCAACACATTTTTTATTATGTTTTTATTGTTGACTCAATTCTTTGATAATCTACTGCAGTGAAAGAATTTATTTAACTTTGTGAGAAAGCTCCAGAGTTAGTTGTAGTATTCACTGACAAATAGTCAAGTGTCAGCACCTGCTGCTGAGGCAGAATCATAAACCAGCAGGGGCAATGCAATAATTAAAAACCATCATCTATTTAAAGTTAGCAAGGCTATCTCATTGTAAAGTACCTAATATCAGTTATCGTAATGGAGACAATGTAACAATAAAGTTAAGCTTTATTAGGATTTAAATTAACTCGCTGCCTAAACTAACCAATAGTATTTTATGTAGTTGACAAGTGAGCGTTATTTTTTTTCCTATTAGAAAATTGAATTTGACCATTTGTTTGGTTTAAAAAAAAAAAAAAAAAAGATAAAAAGTTTGAAATATAGTGACTGAAGGGTTCGAGATATAAAATATTGTAAGTATTTAAAGTACAGCCTGACAAATCATTTCAGCAGATGAACCTCTGTTATTAGCCTGAGCTCCATAAATACCCTCCTATCCTGCCTCACTCTCATGGGTTGCCAGAGGTCAGCAGAGTTGATTAACCCGACCTCTGCAGTTTGATACCACCCAGCAGCACGAGGGAGCGAGGCAAATTAAAGAATTTAGCAGCTTAAAACATGTTCAATCTCCCACAACAATTTATAAGTTGCATGTGTAGACTGTGCTGGGATGTTCGTGAGAGTGACCACTCAGATGAACCCAAATGTATATTGACGCTCTGGGGGACAGTCATTTGAGACCACATCAATACTTCACCATAAAGGCCAAAGTAGAGAGGCAGTTTGTGGATCAATAAGGCTTAAACTTTCCTCTAAACATGGATTTTTATAGTAAGGGTGCAGATAGTCACAATATCTAGGAACAAATGCATGACATGAAAAACAGGAACCTGATACAAGCACAACAGGTACTCAGGCTGCAACTGGGAAAACGATCTAATGACTTTCAGTCTCTTAGATGTGCAATGGAAAAAGGTCCGCTCCTATCCTTCACGACATGTACCAAAATAACGCACAGTGGAAGGCATTTGTAGACTTAAACAACTTCTGGAGAGAAGCATTTCACGGAGAAAGTCAAAGGAAAACCTTAACTATCATTGTCACTTTGGTCACTAATTGTGTTTTGATTCAAAGTAATTTATTTACTGTAGACTCCTTCTCAAAAGCGCAAAATGGAAAATCCAGAATGATATCCCCCTCTGTTTTTATACAGATTAATATCAGTCTGGTCACCGTTTTCATCTTCGCAGGTTCAGATGGGTGTGATTGACAGGTGGATTAGCCAATCAGGAGCACACGCAGCCCATCTGTATCAATGGTGCGTAGTAGAGAACAAAAGAAATGAAACGAAGGCTTGGTGTCAACTAAAAGAGGCAGAATAAGAGTAGACGTTTGTCTCCTCACTGGGCAGTAAAGGATTGAGAAAAATCTATTCCCCTTATTCCGGAATCCCATCTGGGCGCCACCATACGACGTAATCCTTCTTCCGGTTGTATTAGTTAATATGTTCTACACAGACTAAAAAGTCGCTTTAGGGCCACCCAGGGAATGGGTGCATTGTTGACTTGTTGGTCACATGCACTATAACTTTAAACATAACTGTAAACTTGTGTACATAGAAATGCCTATTTTTATTTTTATTGTATAGTAATTTTAAATTGTTTCCTAATGCATGCCCTTTTTTGATTGAATATATGTTGTTTTATTATTACTCAGTGTTTATATGTTGCACCTTAAGGCCGAGACAAGTTCCTATGTTTTTGAATTTTGTTCATTGACAATGGCAATAAACTCTTTCTGATTCTGATTCTGATTCTGACCATGAACATTGATATTTTACACAAATCAAGCAACTTTAGAGCATTTTAGCAGCAAGACGTTTCCCTCGTTCATTTAAACCAACGGAGTTCCCGCTGGACAGGAAGTGAGATTACAATGAAAGCACCGATCACGTGGGAAAAGAGGTAAAAGTGGGCGGGGTGGAAATAAGGTCAATATGTATTTGGTATGTAAATGAAAGCACCCAATCACGTGGGAAAAGATGGTAAAATGGTCAATATGTATTTGGTATGTAAATGAAAGCACCAATCACGTGGGAAAAGAGGTAAAAGTGGGCGGGGTGGAAATAAGGTCAATATGTATTTGGTATGTATGTTTCAAGAAGTAGTCCCATGAGTATTGGTTTCTGAATTATGACACTGGTGATTTTATGGCTGTTTAAAGTACAGGACACAAAATATCCTAGAAGTACAAAAGGGCACATATAAAAACCCTGTTTTAGGGATATACTGTATAAATCGAGATACATATTGTATTGTGAGGTTACTGGGAATACCCAGGAAGTGCCCCTCTGCATTTTATAAGTTCAACCTGTGACACAAACCTGCTTGGTAACAGATATTTTGTTGGAGCAGTGATTCGGATCAGAGCTGAGCGACAGAAGGGAAACTGATATGCCGAACATTCAACAGGTGCTGAAAGATAAGTGGTGAGTGAGGTCTAAAACCCAACGGTCTTTGATGTTACATTTAGTAAAAGGAAATTTAAGGTCCACATTCAGGAAACAGAATTAAGAGTGGTGCAGAAAGTGACATGGTCTTAAAGGTTTCTGCTACGTGGCTTATGCTCTCGTGAGAAGGATAAAGGAACGTGATGTGTATCGTCTCTTCTAGGGTATTCGTTTTAGCTCAAGAAACTAACTACATTAAAATGTGTTTTTTGAAGTTAAGGATATGAATGTGAAATACCATAGTGCATTTATTATACAAGGTAAACCATAAAATGATCAATCTAAGTATTTATAGACTCTTAATCAGTTTGAAACAGAATGAACAAATGAATTCAAAGCTGGCACCTGTTCTTTCTCTTGTGTCCTTATGTCTTCATCCAGTCTCTTATTTGGCCCGCCTTTTGGTGTCAAAATACTGTAAAGCCTCTTTTATCGCGTGATCTTACATTCACAACAATTAGCCAGCAACACTACCTTTTAATATAGAAACTCAATTTCATCAAAGATGCAAACTGATCCACACATCACTGCTAATGTGAAATTAGTGTTTAATCTTAGTCCCTTCCAAGTAAATCGTGTCCTCTGCCCTCCCTAACCAATTTTTAAAAAACTATTTTCTGGGCCAAAGGCTTTATTAGACAGGACAGCCGTAGTGTAAAATAGGGAAAGAGTGTGGGCAAATGGTTGAGGCTGGGAAGCAAACCCATGATGCAAAGGTGGTAACACATACTGTATGTGCAACATGTTAAACCCCTACACCACAGACGAGCACGCCGTAAATAATTAAGTACTTTCGCTCGAGTACAGCTAAAGATGAAAAAGTGATGTTTTGGTAAATGGATGACACGATAATGTTAGTGCGGGAACACAAGCAAGTACCAGTAGATGCATGTTGGTCACTGAGGTTAGAAGTCAATACAAAAAGAAAATCACACTAATCTAAAATGTTCCAAACATCATAACAAAACAAGGTTTGCTGGGAAATCTGAATTAAAACTGAACAAGGTCGATTTAAGAGACCAGCACACTCCATTTAAGGTCTCTGCTCTGTCCCTACGTTGTGCCATTATTCATTTTCTCCCAGAGTCAAAAGGCACACATCCTCCCAAGCCAGAACACAGTTAACAGAGAAAGGAACATGTGACGCTTCAGATGAAGAGCAGCATGTTGTTTACTAGAAAGATTACACATGTATTACAAGCATGTTTTGACCTCAATGTTATGTACCTTTAATGAACAATAATAGAAGAACCCTTAACAACTTTGAAAAAAATAAAAAATAAAATAAAAAAGCACCCTGACAACTGTGTTGCCCCTACCATTCTATTCAAATCAAATTATGCACCACTAATCACCCATTGTCAAAAAGTGTGCCTTTCTTTACCAAATCTGTTCTGAATATTAATGCTTACTGGCAATTTGTAAATTGACAAAATGCAAGCCAAAAATAGCAGTTCAGGTAAAGCTGTTAATTTATCTGAAACAAGTATGCAGAGTTGCGCATGTGTTATTAATGTAAATCAGTGAGTGGATTTATTGCACCATTGTTGTGCAGGCTATGTCTCAGAAAAAGCACGGTAACAGCCAAGCTCCAAAATCTCAGATGGAGAACTTGTACTCTGGGCAGTGACACCCACCTCAATCCAGCCAACCACCGAACCAGATCGAATCATCCATACAAGTATTGGACCTTAAAACCCCACACGCCCCAATGCCACACTGTCCCAGAACTACTAACTGAAGACTTGACACATTTAAAAGTCAGAATAAACTACATCATACACTCACCTCTTTTCTCATGGTATTATATCCATTTGGTGTTTGCAGATTAACCAACCAGACTTCAAACCAGAAAAGCTTGTGACACAAAACAGGCATTCACACGGCCAATCCTCTTTGAAAAATGCATTTTCACTGTCTTGAATATCGGATGCCTAACATATGAATTTTGCAATAACCATGTGCATATTATAGATCAAAAGTAAATTCTACTTAAGGTTTGACTATACAAAACTGGGGAAATTAAAATCAATACATATCTCTAAACTCTGCTATAATTGTGTTGCTGTGCATGGGCTCCAGTCTCATTCGTCCATTCTAGAAAATGGACGAATCAGCGTCACAAGATAGTTATTTAAACCACCACATAGCCATAAAATATATAGGTGACATTCTTCTTTACTGGCAATCCTACAGAGCGTTTGACGATACCAAGTTTCAGATTCCTGATTATAGGCAATATTTTGAGGACCATTCCAAAATATATCATTAGTTTTAAATTTCTAATTGCTAGGGTCCTAATGTTTCAAAATTCTGAATCATACACATGGCTAGCAGAATAGACGTCAAAATTATTTCACAAAATGGCATAGTAAAGGTATATGTTTTGGATCAGATCTGTGAATCACAGTCATGGCAAGCATAGAAAATTATGATCTAAACAAGGACACATCATCAATACATAGATTTAATAAAAATCCATTTAGGATCGGTGCCACTTGGTTCAATGCAATTATGATCCCAATTTATTTACCAGACCCCAGTTTGGCAATCATCCATTTTTGTGGGATTATATTTCTGTGCACACATTTTGAAAGTAATAAGCATTTATTTATATTTTTGGTTGATTTTAATTGACAGATTATAATCACGCTATAATCACTCTGCCCCCTAAAATACAGTGGGGCCAATAAGTATTGGGCAACTTTAAAATGTGCAAGTTCACCCATTTAAAAAGATAGAGAGGTTTGTAATCTTCATCATAGCTACACATTAAGCGTGAGAGACAGTATGACATTTTATTTTATTTTAAATACAGGAAATCACATGATTTTTAAACAATTTATTTGTGAAAATGGGTGGCCTATAAGTATTGGGCAGCCAGAAAGAGTTACTTTTAATACTTTGTAATGTAGCCTTGGTTGGCAATGACAGAGGTCAAACGGTTCAAGAGGTCATTTTGTCTCTCACGCTTGATGTGTACCTATGATGACACTTACAAACTTCTCTTATCTATTTAAATGGGTGAACCTGCACATTTTTAAGTTGCCCATACTTATTGGCCCCACTGTACCTACAGGCCAAGGCAGGACATAGCTGTGAGCTGAATATCTGTTAGCTAAATGACCTCCTGGAGAAGCATTTCCGCTCGAGTTGCTCTTATTAACCTGATGTCAGATGGCCAAACAGGCTTGACCGCAGCTCTTCTCTTCACCACTCACTAATGCAGACGGCAAATGACACGAATGTAACTGTTGTATCTGAATAGGCTCACACTCCTGGCCACAAGAGCTTTGGGTTTGTCAACACTTTGACGGAAGTAATTAGAAGGATAGACTATAAGGTCCGGCTCAGGCGTGTGCGCTGGAGTAGAGTAAAAACATTCACTTTCGCAGAATTGCGCTTGATGGGACCATTGTCAAAGGTGAGTGCAGCTCAGTGAAATGAAGACAAATAACATCAGTCTAAGAGGTCTACAACTGGAAAGAATGCCTCCAGGCAACGGCTGGAGGGTAAAGTTCATTAAAAATGAGTGTGATGGGGTTTAAACTACATTGGTGAAATGCTCACCTCTCATCGTTGACGTTAGGGCTGGGTATTGCCAAGACCCTCGCGATACAATACGTATCCTGATACAGGGGTCACGATACAATATATATCCCGAGACATGTATATTCCGATACAATTCCCTCATTACAATACGTATCCCGATTAGGGCTGCAGCTATCGATTATTTTAGTAATCGAGTAATCTATCGATTCTTTTCTTCGATTAATCGGTTAATTTTTTTGTACCTTCAGTAAACCATTTAAACACATATTAAATAATTTTTTAGATAAACGTTATAGCTCATAGTAATAAACAAATACAAAATAAGGAATTTCTGCTTAAAATAACACATTTTATTCTTAATTTATAACACGATTTTATTCTGAATTCATATAAATTTTGTCCCCAAAACAGCAACATTTCACTTCAGTCCAAACTGTTCTGTTTGTATAGAAAGAATATATATAAAGGACTTCATTAACTTGTCATAGATTGTAAACAGTTACAGTGGCTCTGTCAAATCACTTAAACCAAGACATTTGTTAAACGTTCTGTTGGGTGGGACCGGTGGTCCTGGTGTTTTGCGCATTTTGTGTTTTGGCCGTTTTGGCTCGTGTGCCGGTCACTTTTTGCTTCCGCGTCTCGGACTTTCTGTTTCACAACAGATTATTATAACATAACCGCGGTCCTCCGCGCTGTTTCCATGTGCATTGGCTGTTTAAAAGTACGACTGTGACTGGGAAGCGGAGTTGTTGAGTGGGGGAGCGCGGGGGTCCGCGGTGGTGTGTTGACGGCGCGGGGGCTGCGGTGGGCGGAGCTAGATGCGGTGTTTAGAGTTGCAGCTCGGGATTATTATAATAGATCCATGGCTCTTTCACTCATCCAAACTCTTCCCAGTCGCACTCGTGAGTTTAAAAAGTGCCGCTCTCTTCCTATCGCGCCTTCGTCAGAGCGGAACAAGCTCCGTGTGAAACTAAAGCTCCTCAAGTCGTTCCGTGCGCGCCGCGCGCCACAGATTCACCTGTTTTTGATTAACTATGTAAATTAAACGAATCATCGAAGCAATAAAATAATAATCGAAGCTTTTTTGTAATCGAATTATTCGAGTAATCGTTGCAGCTCTAATCCCGATACATTTTTTTTTTTTTTAAACGGTCTTAAAAATTTACCAAATAGGAAATTTCATATACTTTCTTATCAAGAGTAAAAAAATTACCCGTTTATCCACAAAGTACTTCTTTATAAATCAATTATGCTGTAATAACGTCACATCCAACTGATCCAAATAGAAATATATAGAACACATTCTAATAAAGCATTGCATGTTTCTTGCCAAACAATTAGCATGGTCTGAACATGCTGCAGCAGCATCTTCTGCACAGGACAGGTCAGATGATCAAAAGTACTATTCCACCTCGTTTGCACGAGTTTGTCATTAGCTTGTGTTCCAGGCAGATTGAGCAGCTCCTGCTTTTCCTGCAGGATGGTAAACAGCGCCCTCTATAGGAGTTCGCTTCTAAGCTTTACAATAAATTGACGCTGTTTAAAAGTATCGATACTGTGCTGCCTGGTGGATGAGTGGTTAGGGGCAACTATTTACTGCATGTCCTCCAGTCTCTCTCACCCCGATTTCGCTCTCATCTGTCCTGTCCAATAAAGTCTACGGGCCAAAAATCCTTAGAAAATATAAAAGTATTGATAGTGTGACTCAGTATCGATACAGAGTCCGTGACAATATATTGCTGCATTATTTTTTGATCACCCTAGTTGACGTTGCTTTAAAATGGGCTAATATTAGTTTTCACATAGACTGAAACAACAGAAATCCCTAAATGTCCTTATTGCAGGCTCTGCTATTTCATGAAGCAATTCATGAGTAAACTTGAATTTTACTTCTTGGTGAAGAAGGTCAGCAAATAGAAAATGCATAGTCCAATTTTGTATGTAGAATCAATTCTGACAATAGACACTAATTTATTTTAATTATTTAAATACAAATAACATTTACTTCAAACAGGAGAGGCTATTGCAAATATGATATAATTTTTTTTTAATACTTCCCCTTAATCATGAAACTAGCCATCATAATAAATGTTCATACTCCTATGACTCCAGACAGGGGTCTGCAACCCGCAGCTCTTTGATCCAGCTGAAGCGGCTCCCTGTGGTTTTTAAAATAATTAAGGAGCATTTAATTAAAATCTATTTTGTTTTAGTTAATTGTTTTTTTAAAATACGATTCCATTTTCAATATTATGGTGATCCTGTAACATCTAAATAAAATATGTTAAAAAATGATGCCGCTCTTAATATGTGTCACAACCGCCAATGTCACGCGAAACCCAGGAAGGCCAACTATGGAGAATTCTAAGAAAAGTGTCTGAAGAAAACAGAACGTTCAATGCTATGTCTTTTTTTTTTTGGAGTTCAAAACATTTTTATTGGATGCAGAAATGTAATGTTTTTTCTGCAGTTGTTCATTTATTTTATTTGATTACATTTTAATAAATGCAACACAGTTTAATTTATACACATTACAATTGGTCCAAATGGCTCTTTGAGTGGTAAAGGTTGCAGAACATGCTGCAGTGTAAAGTCAGTGTGACGTTTCTCACCAGGACCGAGGAGGACTTGTAAAACCGCTGCAGCAGATCTTTCTGCATTAGACTGAGGTTTTTTCCTTGAACCTGCCGGCGCAGAACACTCTGCACTCGGGCCGGGGGACGACGCTTGGGACACACTCTCACTCGGTGGTTATCGGGCTGCAGCCACTGATAACAGAACGAACAGACAGAAGGGCTCCACTTCCTTGAAGGGCCTGAAGAGACGAGCAAAATTGTTGTAATACTTTGTACATCACAATTTTCTATTAATTAAGAACAGTACAAGATTGTATTTTAGCTGTACATGGTTGAACGCATTAAAGTTTAACTATAATAGGGATGCAACGACATAATCATTAGATATGGGTGTGATGATTCAATACATTCGTTTGCTTGATATGCGCGTGTCGCTTCATGCGCCCAGTGTTGTCATATATTTTGGTTTGGAAAGGTTGAGCTGTGCCGTCCGGTGCAAATTCAGGAAGTAAAGGTCTCTACTGAGATTTACAGCTGTTATATTTTAACAGTGGGGTGCTTTATCTTTCAGTGACTTTATTTTACCCAGAAAAGACAAAAATACAAACTTCTAATGACTCTAGAACCGCTTTTGGCTTTATGTCATTAAATGATGCCGCTCGTAAATCACCCCCATTTTGCAATCTTCTATTCAGAGATTATCTTTATAATTTGACCATCTGTGACGACATTTATTCGTCATACGGCTCAATTTCAGTGATCTGAAAGAAAAGAGAGAGTTGTGTGTGTGTGTGTGTGTGTGTGTGTGTGTGTTATTGTGGGAGGAGCATCTGTCTGTCACTGCTGCATGAGACGAGGGAGACTAACACATACAGACATGAGTCAGGAGGAAAGTACATTATAATAAACCACAAAATGGAAAGATCTGATGTGAGTGTATTTCTCTCAGCAGCTCATATTAAATATATTTAAAGTGTTCCACAGGTTAAAAGTTCAGAGCTGTAAATCATTGAACACTCATGATTCATCACAGACCTTTACAGCTGCCATAGGCAACTTATGGAAATGTTGTGTTTCAAGTTTATATCCTACGTGTTTATATTTGTCTAATTACCATAAATACTATGGAACATTAAAAAAAAAAGAGGCAAAACGTACCGAAATTGAATCGATATCGATATATATCAAGATACGTATCAAATCATGACAAAACTATTGTTGCATCCCTAAACTATAAAGGATTGTTATTTTAGAGTGCATATAAACGAATGTTCTGTCTACTTGGCTCAAAGCTCAGATTTGCAACATCTGAAAAAGCAAGCACCAGTTTTCACTTATATTTGGCTCTGTGCTTTTAGGACTATATCTGAGCTTGATCCCACCAGGCAGTTTGCTACAGACATCTGCTTCACTCTGTGAGCTGGGATCAGGATTTAGTGACTTTTATTAACCTTGACAACCTGGTGACAAGGTGCATGTAAAATTGCTTTTTGAAGTAAGAAGAATCCATATAATAATAGTATTAATCTTTCAGAAGATAATTTATGACTTACCATTCGCTTCTATTGGACCTTGCCTAAAGAGAAAGAGGGCAAAAGTATACATTTTATTAGCAGAGATGATATTAAGTTATAAAAGTAAATCAAGAACAACACTTTTAGCAATGTGGACCAGTGGAAAACATGCAGACAAAATGATTGTTCCAATCCAAACTAAATGGGCATCACACTCTAAACCTGCTAAAATTAGCTGCTAAAATTAACTGTGGGCTGAAATCGATGAGGTGAAACATTGTGCCAAAGCCGGAGCACGTGTGGCTGTGGGACATACATGAGGCATCGTATATTTGGAGAGGGTGACGAGGAGCTGACCGCTGGCATCTGGCCTGTGTCAACGCTCTCAGATAAAGCAGCACTCACATATGATGACTGAAAGCTATGACAAAGGGCACAGCGAGGACAAGAGGAAAGAAACATTGGCTGTCATCTTGCATACCTTTGACTCGGTTTTCAATGCTGCCAATTTAATAAGAGGACTGGATTATAGTGATGCCTCGTCAAGAACTACAAACCAGAGCCAGTAACAGCGTGAAGCCAGCACAGACCGATTCATGTGTAAGAATGATGATGACTCATGGATCTTTAACATTCCTACAAAGTTTCAAATGTAAATGTGCATTGAAAAATTGAAAGTGTGTGACAATTTTCAAACCTTGGCAGAGAGATGATTTTTCAAGAATAAGATGCATTTAATAACTTTAGCATATGCTTGTTGATGACAAATTGTTTGGGTTCTCAACTGAACCAACCTTATAAGAACACTAATTTCAATGCATTTCCATTTAAGAGCATGCTGTGGCTTTGGTGATGGCACTATAGATAACAGGCAGTGTGCAGACGTTTGCAATGTGGGAGATCCTTTTAAAAGTGAGGACAGATAAAAGGATCATCAGGCCTGAGGCGACAGAGACCAGCAGGCGACTAGCTCACGTTCACTGAAAGGATAAAAAGTGAGAGATCTGAAACATGTGTACTTTACTTGTGCTGCACTGCTGCAAAATATTAACAATTGTGATTATCCATGTAGAGCAGGGGTGTCCAAACTTTTTTCACAGAGGGCCACCTTTTGAAATTTATTCGGAGCAGAGGGCCACAGACAACACGACAATGAAGTGAATCATTCAAAATTATGATTTGACATAGTTTTGATGGGCCGCCACATCTTTAATAAGACTTGGAATGTTAATATTAGGTTGGTATGACATCAAACTGTTTGAATTTTTCCAATTTTACAGTAAAAATTACTACTTCTTGTTGTTTGGGCCAATTTAGCAGGTAGCTTGAGGGCCAAAAAAATAGGTCTGAAGGCCGCATTTGGCCCCTGGGCCATAGTTTGGACACCCCTGATGTAGAGTGTATGAGTTTGTATTGATTTGTTACAGTGGTGTGTTCCAGGCAGTAATAGAATGCCATTGTTCTCGTGCTCATTTTGTTACTACCCTCTTTGTTGCCGCACGCGCCATCTCTTTTGGTAATTTCTAGTTATAGAAGATTGTAAGTGGAGGTCGGTCTACAGCGGCTTGCAAAAGTTTTCAGGGGTACGAATAATATAGCAAGCCACTGCAATTGTAATCCCTCTACAAATGAATTGCAATTACTATGTCAAAAAGGCAGTAATGGTTCAGTTACACCAGGTCATAGAGCACTACCATAACATCATTGCAAACCATATATAAACTAAATAGCACTTCCCTGTCAAGCTCTAAATGTTGCATTTACATTTTCTTGCACCATTACATTATGGAACTGTGTGTGTCTTGTGCTGGCTGTCCACTAATGGAAATAAATAAGAGCGAGCCAACTGACTGAAAGACAGTGTCGCGTATCACATGGGCTCATAATTACATTCCTCACACAGAGCTGCAGCGTTCATTTGGATTATCACTGTTGATCTCAGCAGATAATATAATGAATCACTTGGACCACACAATGTGGTCATACAGTAACTGAACATCTTCACAGTAGCTCCACAATGCAAAGATTTGACAAATGTTGATTTCTTTCCAATGCCAAATATTACCATGTTACCATGGGTGTCACTCTGACAAGTTCATAAACAAAAAACATATACATACTTGGGTCACTCCACACTAATTTCCAGTCTTTAACTAGGGCATCATTAAAAAATTCCAAAAGCAAAAATGACAAGGTCTCACTTTTAAATTTTTTTTACCAACCAACATCTTACTTCCGCGTTTTGAGGACAGCCCGACGCAAATCGGCCACTCGCGCAGCGCTCAGCGAGGGAGAAATCCGTTTTGAAAGTTTTGTGTCCGACAAAGTTAACTATGTTAAGTTTGCTCTGTGTGTCAATTGTAAAAATTGCTAATTTATCCATTTATCTACGTTATGGTATTTTTATGATGCCGGTACTTTCTGATGTGATTTTAAATTTGGACCTACATGTAACACTTTTGTGAGTGACACATGCACACATACATATATATATATATATAGGTGTATATATATATGTATATATATATATATAATATATATATACGTATATATATATATATATATATATACATATATAACATATATATATATATATATATATATATATATATATATATATAATATATATATATATATATATATATATATATATATATATATATATAATATATATATATATATATATATATATAATTATATATAATATAATATTATATAAATATTATAATATATATATATATATATATATATATATATATATATATATACATAATTATACATATACACACACACATATACACACATATACACACATATAATATATATACATATACGTATAATATATATATTAATACATATAATATATACACACACACACATACACACATATATATACACACACACACACACACACAACACATACATATATATACATACACATTATATACATTATAATATATACATATATTAAAAATAATGTACATACACGCGCACGCACACGCACACCTTCATTATAAACCAAAAACAACAGGGACGTTCTGTCAATATCAGCATGACAGAAGGTGAGACCAGTGGCAGGAGGCAGTTACACAGTCTCCAACAGCGATGCAGTAGTAAGTATGAGTAATGGCAAATGCCCACCAAACACTTCACTGACGCAGAATCAGAAAGAACCACAGTTCTATTTTCTCTATTAAAAAATCTTGAGCAAAATACTATTAAAAAATGTATTCATGGTTCACTGTCAAGTGTAAATCTCAAAACTAGAGGTCCTAATATTTGTAAGGCTGGAAAACTGTTTAAAAAAGGTAAAAAAAACAAAATAATGCTCAATATGAGAAAGGAAATATGGTGAACAGATCAATGTATGAATTTTACTGTGAGCTCATGAAACCATCTGAAAAATAAGCCAAAATTGAGGTTTTAGAATTCAACTAATGTTTTTCTTTCCATTCATGGTTTAAGCCCACAGAATTCCTGGCCCTGGAGAACATGTGGAAACAGATTATGGATAAGGACATGGACGAAACCCAACTCCAACAAGGGACAAGAGCACAGACAGCGAAGGACATCAGACGCTACCATCCGCATATTCATTTGACAGGTGACATAATGGCTAGTTAATGAGAATGAGTTGGGGTAAAAATTACAAAGAAAATACACAAGGCAACATTAGTTTCTGCTTTACCACCTTTAATGGTTTAGTTATCGTGATGTAAATCAATAAAATGTCTTTCTAAAAGGAGAAATTGATATAATTACGGAATTACGTAAAGGGGTTATCAGTTTGCTCGACATGGCGTTGCTAATTTGAATGTCACGTGACTGCGGAAACTTTAATTCTCAAGTATTTTATTCTAATAAAATAATAGGCAAATCGGTAGAAGAAGAAGATAAAAAACCTTCCTCCAAGAAGCATCACGCCGGGATCTGGAGTCTTACCGGCGCTGGTGCGCGTCAGCCTGCTCCTGCACAGATCCTGGCCCTGGATGTGCGCAGTGGATCATGTACTAAAACTGTGCGTGAAGCTGAAACTCCCGGATCAATGTCTACCTCCTTGGAGTGTGGAGAGCAGGACATTACACACAGCTTTTGATGTGTAAATCCATCATGTTATGTGACAGCATAAAGGACATGCATGTTTAAACCACAAAACTAATAAATCTGTATGCATTAGATTAAACAATCTATCAGTAATCACACATCACATGTATTTCTAATATTTTGCCTTTCACTCTGCCATGAATGCATCACGACCTAACGCATGCACAGTTGAGCTTAAGATAAAAGCTGGGTCGCCACGAAGACATTTACACAGCAGAAAGACAGGTTATCCTGGATCTAACTCCAGGATCATTTCTCATAATGACCATTGTTTATAACTAGAGATGGTCACGTGCTTGTCCCACAGCACTTAAAACATTTTTTTTTTTTTTTTTAAAAAGGTTTAAAAATACTTAAAAGCACCTTTTTTGAGTCACGGCACACTTTGTGTTGAAAATATACCAACACCTACTAAAAACATTTCCAAATCAAACCTCTTACTACAGAAATGCAGTGTGTATTGTCCCGCTCTGATTCTTTATGTCTACCAGTGGTGAATGTTTTGGCTTTCGGTGCAAAACCTGTTCAGGACTCAAAGTGGCAATACCTGAGGGCACACTGGTTGTTACCCAAGGGCATAGACTATTGGATCATGATTACAGGATTAACCTTAAATGAGCATGTCTCATTTACAAGGTCCTACACTCCCTTGCACCACCACCGTTGGTGTATATGAAGTTTAAAGATATTTAACATCTAGATAAGACTATTGTAACTCGCACCGTGTCCTAAAAGCCATATAAAAAGCTTTCAACTGGTTCTAACTGCAGCTGCAAGATTACTAACAGGAATTAAAAGAAGAGGGCGCATTACGCCGGTGTTCGAGTTTGTTCACTGGCTCCCTGTCGAGTTTAGAATCAAATTCAAAATCCTTAGCCAGTTAGGCCAGTTAGGAACAGAAATAAAAATCTACAGTTCCCAGCTATGCTGCCCTAGGGGCAACTATGCTGGGGGAAGTATGGCAGCGTGAGCATTATCCTCTGCTTCTTACTACTTCTCTATCAAACAAAATTGTATTGCTTTTTTTTCTTTTTCCTCCCACTTCCCCGACAGGAGTGGAGCAGGCACATCGATGACCTGTGGATCCAAATGCTCCTCAACAGCCTGGAGAAACTGTCTCTACTCCATATGAACGGTTCTTCATCAGTCTCGAAGAATTGGTTCTCCTCCTGAGTGGGTCCAGCTCCACCGTCTATCTACAAATTGAGGCGCGTCCGCCTGTTTGTCCGAGGGAGTCGGATTCTTCACTGTGGAACTCCTACAGGTTTCTACTTTTTCCCAAAGAGGTTTGGTAGTTTTTCCTGGCCGAGAAGGAGGGTCTAAGGACAGGGGAGCATGGGACATTACCCATATAAACCCTATAAACATTGTTTATTCGGTTTTTATTCTGTTTTTTCCACTGGCCCCTCGAGGCAACTGCTGTTGGGATTTTGGGGCGTTACAAAAATAAATTGAATTGAATTAAGAAAGGACCATGCGAGCCACCACCAGAGGTGACCTGGTGATACCCTACAGCTGCACCGGGTTTGGCCCGAGGTGGGAATCTGTGAAATAGTCTTCCATTAACAAGAATGTCCTACGTATTATTCCTTCAAAGCTCAAATGAAGAATTGGCTATGGTCAAACTAACTTGCACTCATTTACAGTACAGTGACAATTTGGAATTTATTTGGACTTTCAATTGAGACATAACTGTATGTATGTGTTGAAAATGAATGGTGTGGTTAAAACTTACATTATGTTAACATGTGGCCGATATGATGTGTCCAATAATGTGGACTGTGCAATTAGAAGACCGTGTAATAATGTGCTATGTGATATAATGTGGACAGTGGAATGAAAGGACGGTGAAATAATGTGGACTATGCAATGACATTGACTGTGTAATGACTATACATGAAATGTATTTGTCTTGTTAGCTTTTTGTGATAGAAATTAGCCTTCAGAGTGTATAAATAATGTTATATTATTTAGATGTGCATGCTCCACTGTTTCCAGTGGAAGCTTGACATTACAAATACAGGCAGACCTGGGCTATACTAAACGTATAGTAGTAGTTTTCACTTTTTAATAATACCAAACTGTATTGTTTATGCATAGTCTATAAGAAAGAAAAATACTCATTGAGTAAATTAAACTGAACCATAAACGATTCAATTAATTATATGCTGAAGCTAATTAATGGTGTGTCGCGCCCACTTACATAAAAGAACTTGAGTAAATGATAATTCGTTGAAAAAGTTGGTGCTTGATATGAGATTGTCACAAAAATCATTAAAGTTCTGGCCAATTCACATTTGGCTTGAGTGCTTGTCATTCGTGAAATGGAAATAGAAAGCATGCAATAATGCAGAGTTATTTGCTGCCAGATTCAAGAACAGACAGCATTATTGTTGAACGTATACACTCGACTGAGTAATAATGATAACACATGTACTATTGAATCCATTGTAGTAAGCGTCTTATAATGAATAGTTTTATGTATGCCTCTTAATATTTGCAATAATTTATTAATTCTGTGATCCATTTAGTAAGAACTGTGAGCATTCATTTGAAGTGCGTAGGCATTACCATTAGGGAGCTGATCGCAAGACCGTTTTAAAACTGTAAAAGTATAGCTAAACCCCGTGGGAAAATATACAAGAGCTATGAAAATTCTTGGCGTAACTACAGTTTTACGGGGGAAAAGCGGTCCAACTCTGACAAACAGTTATTAAAAGTAATAAGTAAATGTCTTACAGCAAGTGTCGAGAGAGCTCCGGGCACTTATCTTTATACAGCAGAGACGCCTGAATGAGAAAGCTGGATGCGCTTTCGTCGAGTTGAGTCTTCATTCTTCAGAGGCCAAAACAAACCTAGGAAAAACAGTAACAGCTTATTCTCTGTTTATTGACAAACATTGCCTCAGTTCTTTCACAGATATGCAAATGTAGAATACCATTATAAGTCTGGAAACGCCACCAAAATACACGTGCAGGCGCGACTTTCTGACGGAGTTTCTTCTTCTTCTTCTTCTTTAGTTCCGGCAGACTAGCCAATAAGCGGCGCATTGCTGCCCCCCTCCAAATATCAAGAACTGCACGTCATAACTACTATTTTAAGATGTCTGACGGAGTTTGCAAGGCATTCTGGTAAATTAAGCGTCAATAAACCTACATTTTAGATTTTAGATTTTAGATTTAGATTCAACTTTATTGTCATAACACATGCACATGTACAAAGCAACGAAATGCAGTTTAGCATCCAACCAGAGTGCAATAAAAGTAAGTACAATATACAATAATAATAGGTGATAGCTAAAATAAGGAGCTGTAGTATATAGTACAATATACAGATAGACTGATTGAGGTAAAGTGCATATATATATTGTGCATTTTGAGTGTGGAGTGATATGAGATTTTTGACTTTAATTTTCTGTTCAAAGTCGATTATGTTGCACTTTTTAGTTGCTTTTCCCAGGTGCTTTGCGGGGACCGGGCAGCTTCTCAAAAGAGGGGACAACCTGCCTCGGTGAAGAACACATTTTCTGCCTCTAGGGGGTACCTCTACTCAGTACACCACCTCCCCTCACCCACTCTAACACTCGACAAGGGCCATGGCTATCAAGTTTGGGGCAATGTCCTTTCTTTCTTTTGGGCGTGTAGACCCAGACCAAGTCCTCAACATGAAAGTCTCTAACTATATTTCTCACATCATAGTTCCATTTTTGTCCTATATCAGATTGCTCCAGCTGGTCATGAGCGAAAGCATGAGCTGACGCCAGACGGTCCTGTTTCATCAGACCAGAGATTTTTCTATCTCATGGCCTGACAGTCCTTCAGGTGCTGAGCACCAGAGCAAAAGAGGCCCAGATCTACCACCCCAGGCAAGACCCAAGGTTGTAGGCTGTGCAAAGGGGCCCCTGAGACAATCCAGCACATAACTGCGGGGTGTGAGATGCTGGCATGGAAAGCATACATGGAGCGCCATAACAAATTGGCTGGTATAGTGTACAACAGGGCTATTCAACATAAGGCCAAATCAGGCCCATGACCCGTCTTCCAAATATTAAAAAGTAATAATAATGAATCTAATTGACTTGTTCAATTCTGGGTTCGCTCTAGTTTAGACCTAGTTTGGTCCTGGTTTAGTCCCAGTTTAATTCTGCTTTAAACCTGATTTGATTCAGGGTTAGTCTTGATTCAGACTTGGTTGGTCTTAGTCTAGTCCTAGTTTAATTCTAGTTCAGTTCTGGATAGGCAATTTTGCTAATCATTTTGTATGTTATTTCTCGCAAACATCTAATCTATCAGTAGATATTTTATTGTATTAACTCAATGTATTGAAACAGTGTTGGGGATATTTTGAGCGACCCAAAATGTTGTTACAGTTGTGGACCCAGAGGCCTCGAACCTCAAAAAATCGGGCCCTCCAGAAAATTAAGTTGAATAGTCCTGGTGTACAGGAATATCTGTGTAGAGTATGGACTGGAAACCCCAAGGTCAAAGTGGGAAACACCTCCAGAGGTGATAGAGAATGACTGAGCCAAGATCCTGTAGGACTTCCAGATACAGACTGACAGAATGGTAATGGCAAACCAACCAGACATTGTGGTGGTGGATAAACAGCAGAGGAGAGCCGTTGTGGTTGACGTGGCGATACCAAGTGATAGCAACATCAGGAAAAAGGAACACAAGAAAATTTAAAAATACCACGGGCTCCGAGAAGAGCTAGAGAAGGTGTGGATGGTGCCCATGGTCATTGGAGCACTCGGGGAAGTGACCCCCAAACTGGAGGAGTGGCTACAGCCGATCCCTGGGAAAACATCAAACATCTCAGTCCAGAAAAGTGCAGTGCAGGAACAGCAAATATACTGTAATTACAACTATTATGATCTATGCGCACAAACTGAAGATACAGAGTTTTGTAATTATGTTGTTTTTGATTTAGAAGAGACTAGACATCCCCCATGAAAATCTGTTTCTGTTTACAGTGAAAGGTCACTATAAAGAGGAAGCGCTTATCGGTTTTGCAGATTGGACAGCGAAGTTAATGGATCCTTAAGTTGTTTTAGATCCTAACGGCAGTTTACAATGAAAAAAAATTCACATGATGAACTACTTATGTTATAGTGTATTACAAAATACATGTCACCTTTAAAACCTTTGCTTGTTTACATGTAACTGACATTTTAATTATCTCTCTTTTCTTTCATTTAAATGTTTTCATAGACTTTACCTGAACAATTATAATTCAAATGCCCATTTGGTAGTAAGGTCAAAGTTAATAAATGCAGAATAAATCTTCATGTTCTACACACATTTTGGCCTTGAGTAATGCGTTTGTGACTAAAGTTTCTTAGGATTTTTTGTAACTCAATATTTCAATATTTTGTAACTTGCTTAAAATTCCACCAGAGAGCACTGTAACTACTTTTTTCTGATCAACTTCTGCTGCAGTAATTCATTCAAAACGATTTTGCCCAGGAAAAATGCGATTGGTCCAAATTAACATGAACATAATTAACACTAGAGTCCAAAAAGTCTGCATCAGACAGCCTACGGATATGAGGTTTACCATAACATTGTTTTGACTTTGTTTCTATCATCAGAAGCTAAGCCGAATGCATAAGTGTTGCAACCGTTATTGTAATCATCCCAATGAATGGAGCGTTTTAATTGGGAATGGGCGAGTAGGCTCCACACTGCCCCCCTTTTCCTATTGCATTATCTACTGTGTCTCACCAACAATCCAGGCAAGCATGATTTCGACTTAAACAAGTCTAATGTGCCAGACATTTGTCTTTATACAGCAGAGTCAGAGACTGTAGAATATGATCGTCAAAAGAAACTACAATAAAAAAATACAGTAATAGATTATTCTCAGTTTGATTGTTTAAGATTAAGACCCCAGTCATTTCACAGAGATGCAAAACATGTTGAATACCATGAGCGGTCTGTAAACGCCACTAAAATACACGAGCCGGAGCGACTTTCTGACGGGGTTGGCAAGGCATTCTGGGAAACGAACCCCTACATTTTGGCGTGATATGAGATTCTGACTGTTGCTCGTACAAGATTTCATTCTCTGAGTGACAGCAGGCTCAAGTGCACTTTTGAACTTCTGAGTTGCTATTCAATGTCGCCTCTATAAGTCTCTATAAGAGGCCTGAGCTACATCTTTCCAGAAAAAATGAAGCCCATCCAAAAATAATCTTCAAAGAGGCTACAGTGGTTGTGAATCATTGCCTGTCCTTGATGTCGTCATTGCTGGAATCGCAATGGACAGATGACATCGACTATTTTGACATAAAGCTGCTCGGTTGATAAAAGCCGGGGTAAGTTTTTGCTTGGGAAGAGAGGCGCGTGTGCTCCAGTTTAAACGGGTTATTTTAAAGCGGCAGCTCGTCTGAACAGTCTGCCCCTGCGTGCGCACTGATGGGTAAAGCCTATATCTACCCACTGGGTGCGGATCTATCACAGAAGCAAGGGAGAGACCGGGGATCGCCAGATGAACAGAGAGGTGTGATGACACGAGACAAGTTATGAAGAGGAGTTGTGCCTAGTACGAAGATGCCTTGAAAAGAATGCAAGCTCGCAACCGCTGGACCGGCACCTTTTACGCACATCCACAACATCTAATGGTAAGTACCGTTTTATGTTGTCACAATGCATTGTAATTTATACAGCTGACATTTTGCATAATGATTTTACCACTAGCGCACAAAATAACATTTCAACTACATCTGAGTGTAATCATGTGCAGTGCAATCGCCTCTGAAGGTTTATTGTTAAGAATCCATCCAGCTGTGGCGCTTGACGCTCTTGGTGCTGGTTGTCCTGCACAATATTGTGTGAACTATGGGAATAGAGAAGTGCTGCTGCCACAGACTCTGCCATCAAAGAATAAGCAGAGTGGGAGTGCGTTCAGAATCTGGTGTGAGTGACTGCTTCTCACTTTGTCCCGGAGTAAATGCTACTTTATAATTCTCTGTCAGACGCGTCAGAGTGAACTGCGTGAGCCGCGTGAGCTGCGTAGTTGCATGGCTTTATAGTCTACCTGAGCAGCACACAGCCACAGAGAGCCATGACCCAGCCTGGCAGTATATACCCTTCACATGAACTTATTTTACAGTAGGCTACCAATATTGGCTTTCTGAATGAAAAAATAATGAACGAATGAATGGTTTAATGGGAAATATAGCTCTGAAGAATAAAATAATGAATCACAAGGGTTTTGAACGTAACCATCACATGATAACATTTGGAAATGTGTAAATACTGCTGTTGGATTTGATTAATACAATATAGAACAATGTACCTTTGTTGCATTGCATTGTGCATGATGATGCACTCTCTATTACTTTGACTTCAATTTGTACCTAGTTCTTGGCTAGGTACTTGACCAGACATATAATTTATTAGCACTTTGACTCCTCTTTCACCCTGGTCCAGGCTGGATTGGGGGCGGCTTGGCTGGTGATACACCACATTGTGAAGTGTCCTGTCAGCATCTGCAGAGAATAGCAACTCCCAGCAGCTCTTCAGCCAGATATCTGTTCAGAAATGCAACACCGGCTTCGATTGTGCTGAGAAATGCAACTTCCCATGCCCTGCACTCTCAGAAGTGCACTGTGCGTGGACAGTACATGGGTCCACATCAGTCCCTGTGCATATAGTGCATCAGCTAGTTGAAGCAATATTTTCTCCCCAAAAAATCAATGCACTCATAATTATAATGAGAATAATGAGGCCGTGTGTATTGTAACTGGCAACATGGCTGAATGACATTCTTGCCTCACAGCATGAAGGTCCCACATTTGGCTCCGGACAGCTTAGGGCCTATCGCCTTCCTGTGCAGAGTTTGCATATTCTCCCAAGGGTTTTCTGAGCACTGTATCATTTTTAAGAGCGTCGATGCCTCTGCACACAAACACCGGTACTATAATGCTGTGTGTACATGCTTATTGTGGCACACTGCTCTTTCTGGACCTCAGTGGTTTTAAGTAAGATGAGATGAGAATGAGGTTGCAGCATCGCTAAAGTCGCTGCTCAAAGTCGATTTTTTTCTCTTGATCTGTTCTTAGATGATCTAGGATTATATATCTATTCCTGAAATATATTTAATAAATGAAGTTGACTTGGATGCTGGATAAAGTTGGCTGAGTCATATACCTCAAAGTATTACACTATTCTTGACTTTGCCCCACCTTGTTATTCCAAGTTGCACAGAACATAAGCAATATATCTCTCGTCCATTCAATTTTAATGAAATACATTAATGTATGCAGTGGCTAAAGCTGACTAAAGTATAAAGTTAGATTAGGGATCACGCCTGTTAAAGAGCTCCCCACACCTTGCACAATCCAGTTAAGAACAAAGATGATGGGTTTACATTTGTTTTGCTTGCGGGGAGCAGTCTTCACATCTCCGGAGAACAGTAGCTCTTTGACAAGATGCAGGGAGAGAGAAAGCGACTCAATGGTTAAAAAGGTCTAATAGAATAAGAGGGAGAGCATAAAAGAAAAACCTTTTTACTATTGCTGCTCAAAAGCATGTTTGGACAAAGCGTGAAAGCTTGAAATGTGTGCTGAGCAAATGTGCCATTCAGAGCGAAGTCAAAATAAGCCTCTTTGCGGATTATTTGTGAACAAACATCTCACTGGTGCTGGTTTTGACAGATACCAACCTCGTGGCAGTCAAGTCAGTGTTTGTCAAATTGACGAGCACTACAGTGTCTGTTCTTGTGCTGAAAAAAATAAATGGTTGCCATTATTGACTGTTATGGGAATAGATGTAACTAAAATGCATCATTGGATGTTTCCATGTCCGTTTACACACTGGTCCTAGTTCGATCCCTGCTGTGGACATGGTTTGGTCCTGTTATAGTCCTGACAGGTTTAGTCCCAATAATCGCAGTAGCAATAGCACCATATTCACGTATAACTTAACAGGAACAAGCAGATAGAAAATGTATGATCAGGGTCAGTGGATTTGGATTTATAATGAAACTTAAACTTGTGGCGTTATATGCTATAAATGTTATTTAAAAAGTGGCTCAAAGCCTGAGCATTATCTCGCGCTTCTTTTGTCCTCCTTGAGTGAGACAAGAATGTATTTCATGACACCCATGATCAACTTGAAGAGAAAATCCACCTCTTTATCTCAGGAGGATGTAGGCAACTTTGTTCAGTCCATGTGTGAAGCTTTCAGAAGAGAATTATTTTGTGTTCATGACTAATTATATTAAAAGCAACATAAATTTTACTAATTATAACTGCTGTAGCAAAGTCATTTCAGTTCAGTCTGAATGATGTGAATGATATAGTTTATGATATGTGGCCTCTTTGTCATCATGGAGTGGTCTTAAGCAGTTTCTAACAGGCCTACTACACTATCCAGTAACACTGTTGTTGTGTACCCTCAGTGAATCAATAGATAACACTAAGTTATAATTGACAAATAAATAAATCTTGTCTTACGTGAAAGTAGTGTTTCTCCTTGCCTTAAAATCTCTTATTTTTTTACACATTCACTAAAGCTAGTTATGGGTTTTCTATTCATTCAAATTAACTCAGACTTTTTGCCTGTGGCTTTACCTACTTTTTTCGTTTTTGCTTTGTCCTTCTGCCGCTTTCGGTCGTCTGCTGAGTTTATGTCCCTGTAGTTTCAAAATCTAGGTTGGACTCAATTTCACAGACGGAACAAGACAGGAGGGAAAAGGCTGGATTTCCTGAAACAATGCCACCATCCAAATTGTCTTTTAAAGCATATCGACTTGTGAAAACATTTCAAATTGCCTGAATTGAATGCTGCTTGTCGAATGGGTTCAAAATGCCATCAAAAACACTGGTGCTTATTATTTTGTTGGTGAAGCCATGCGTGACATTTTGAGACCTTTGTGTGTGATACCCGCAGCTTAGGGTTCACTCTGCTATGACCTTTTAATGTTGGTAACAAGAGAGAGAGAGAGACAGAGAGAGAGAGAGAGAGCGCGAGAGAGAGAGAGAGAGAGAGAGAGAGAGAGAGAGAGAGAGAGAGAGAGAGAGAGAGAGAGGAGAGAGAGACAAGAGAGAGAACAGAGCCGTGGGTTGTTAAGAGAATTGATTGCATGTTTTTTTAAGTCCTTTAACGACAAACTGCTTTCCCAGGTGAGTTTAAAGATGCATTGTTACATAGAAGTCTTTGCTTTCCTTGGTTTAGTATCTACTTTCCTTTTTTTATTCAATCACAAATCTATTTCTGACTGTTTACTGAAGAAGTTGCCTAATAGTTTACTTATTTTAATTTTTTTGTTGTTGAAAAAAACTAACATGTTTATGATTCTAACTGAATGCTCCTAAATTATAGCTTTCCATTTAGGGACTTGAGGTACTAGTCATTAAGCTTTTTTTTTTTCATAGAGCAGGAAAATGCGATGAATTGAGTCAAGGTGAAGGGGACATTTTTCCCTCAGTCAGGTGATGAATGTGATGTCACTGGAGGTGCAGTGACCTTCTGGCAGTCTATTGGCCTCATTCACTCTGTATTATTTTCCTTGCTTGCACACTGAATCTAGTATAATGGACTTTTATCTCTGCTTCCTTCTTACAGTGGATGAGCTTTTGGCTGTTTGGTGCCGTGCTGAAGGGGATCCCATTGGCCGGGCCGGGGGCTGCAACACAGGACATGGGTTTTGCCTGTCCTGCCCGCTCGTGTCTTGTGTTGCAGCCAGTGGACCGGCCTCTCTCTTTCTCTCGCTGGGGCCGGGCCGGTCCCAGTACAGATGGATCGGTACCAGCTCAGCTCTGACCTCGCCTGTCACTCCACTGAGGACTTACTTCACTGCTGAGGAAATAAACGCATCTACTACACTTTAAAGGAATAGTTCATAATTTGATTAGTCAGAGAGGATTGTCAATGATAGCTCATACATATTGATTCATTTGTTTACATTGTGTTTCCTAATACACTGACGAATGCCTCCAGTTGTTCCCTTCAAAGTTTGTCTCTTAGCTAGTCACAAACCATTTGAATAGTGATTTGTCATGTTTTACACTTCTTGTGCAATAAATGTTTCTCATTCTCGATCCCCTTCATATTACCTGTCCACATGAGAAAAGTATGGGACATCTTACAAACAGATAATGTTAGACTAAATAGTTTCATGTTAATTTGGCTGTAATCTTAACATTTAATTTGTACTATGTCATTTTTCTGGTTTAGGGTCTGACACACGCCTGCTTTTTCCATAGAGATGTTATTGCTTTCCTGAAAGTTCCATTGTATGGCATTAAACTTATCTTCCTTGCATTTATACAATTGTAAGTGTTATAGTCACCTTGAAAAACATGCAATCTTACTGTGAGTCGGACGGCCTCTCCACAGATCTGACCTGCCACTTGGCTTGGTGTCAGAGGCTTATGTCCATGGAGATAGATCTGTTTAATCCCATACTTTCAGTCAAAGCAATAACATGAAGGCAAGCAGGTTGAGGACTAGAAAAGTTACATAGCACACCTTTAAATTGCAGGGGATTTACCTGAGCCAATAGTAACTACACCAACATGCAAACCTAGAGAATAAGAAATGTAGGTTGTCATGAAAACTCCCTTCTGGTACATCTTCATTGTCACTTTTGTGTCACCTCTTCTGTCTCATCACTTTAACACTTCCAAACACATTCACTGTCTTTTATACGCTCAAACCGTTTTAAAAATTCAGCACAATCATTTAGTGGATTATTGTTCAATTAAACAGGCAAATATTTTTTGGAAATGAGCTGAATACCACAAAAACGTCATATTTTCAAACAGACACCTCAGCCAAGGTCAGTCTGTGTTTGTTTGGTAGTCACGCACCGACTGTCTAAGCCCCTTAATACTTTTTGTGCAGCTGTTGAAAAGGCAGTTTTCTGATAATGCAAGTTTGCTTTTTGCCTCAACAAAATAAATGTGTTTCTTGACAGGGCCGTCTCTTGATTGGAGTGTGATTTCGGGTGCAGATGCCTTGCCGTTTTCAATCTATTCCACCTTACAGATAGTTTCGCCGCCGGACTACACAGCAGGTTGTGTGCAAGTTAATATCAACTGCTGGCTCGGATGTCTCTCATGTAATAATATTTATTTACCCTTACCTATAGCCTGGGGAAGACAAATATTTATGTGGCATAGCTTGCAGAAAACGATTGGACTTGACATTACCTTGCACTAAAAAGGAAATAGCTTCAAAATATCACACTTAGAGATGTGCATTGGTGGCCTTTGCAGGAGCAGTTATTACCCCTTCTGGAGTTGTTGCAGGTGTTTGCAATCGGACTTTTGAAATGGAATTGGCTTTTGTATTTGATGGATAAATTGAGCAATCTGAGATAATTTTAAGAACCCTGTCTCTTCATTTGGACACCTATACAGGCTATTTAAGAAGATAAATAGACATATAAATGTTGATCTAAAAGTTAATTGTTTAGAAGCCTGATGCAAAAGGTGTCTTGTGACCTTTTACATTGTATATGGTATGTTTTCCTTTAGTTAGTTAGTTACTATATTGTCTCCACAAGGAAATTGGATTTTTTCACAGTTTCAGCAGAAAAAAACCCACACATTCATCAACCAATATATCAACAGAACAGAGGGGAATGGTTTACAGTTTGCTCATTGTGGGGATGAGGCTGATTTTGAATTGTGCCCTGTTGCATCTGAGAGTACTGTATAGTCTGAAGGGCAGCAGAGTGAAATAACGATGCAGTGGATGAGTGGTCCTGTGTTATTGAAGGATGTGCGATGCGTATTATGGATTAAGAGTTTAGCTATAAGAGGTGTGGAGAAGTTATACCAATTCAATTCAATTCAATTTATTTTTGTAACGCCCAAAATCACAACAGTAGTTGCCTCGAGGGGTGACAGTGGAAAAAACAGAATAAAAACAGAATAAACAATGTTCTTAGGAACTTGGTAATGTCCCAGCATCCCGTGTCCTTAGACAGATGTCCCAATCTGTTTAAGGACACGGGATGATGAATTTTTTGTTGTTATAATGTTATTTTCCGGTTTTTGAGTGCACAGTACAAAAGAACAGGCGTGTTACTGTTCCTAAATAAGGGCTGGGTGATCCTGATCCTGGGATGACATGCTTTTTTGGTAATATTGTCAGACATACTTCCTGCTATTCCCCACCCACACAGCCTCTGTCATGCTCCGATTAAGTGACAGATAGATTTAACCAATCACACTTTCAGAAGCAGCAGAGTGTCCTCCTAAAGGCAACATAACGTTTGCATGAATTATGATCAAACCAAAACCGTGATCGTGGCTCGGAGAAAATGATGAAAAAATAAATGTATCTGCACATCACCCTTGTTTGAATGGGTTTCCTTTGGATTCTTTAGTTTCCCCTACAAACATAGATATGAACATAGACATGAACATAGACATGCACAATAAGATAATCCTCCAGATGTGTGTTCCAACCAAAATGTAATTAATTAAGAATCCCCTGATGGTACTTCACTGCTCCTGTACCTGACCCAAAGCAAGCTCAAGGATTTCAATGCATTTTACAGAATATTTTTACAACTGTATTCAGGCATTTCCAAAACAGCATTATATAATTTCTTATAGGAAGGCGATCACACGCTATTCTAGTTACTTTATAACACACATCAATTTGGTGAATGACTAAATGCCTCTATTACCCAGAGAGTTGGACAAATCAGGCTACAATCAAACAGCTCGACCTTAACAAGGATTTGCCGTGAAGTATGTATTTTCAAAGGAGGGCCCCGAGCATTTGTGATCAGCAGTTTGATGCTGAGATCCCATTACCAATCTCTATCTCCTCCCTTTAACGGCCCAGTTGTTATGGGAATAATAAAGCCCCAATATCTAGTGTGAGAATGTATTCAGGAGATTAAGGGAGCAGAAAAAGGTAGGAAGAGGAGTCTTGTTACAAGTGTCTTGTCGCTCTGTGTTAGATTGGATGTGTGCTCCCCCAGCTGGATGTCACGGCTCCAGGTTAAAAGGCTGGGGACCATCTGATGATCACACAATGTGAAATGGACTGAGAGAAAAAAAGTGTTGGAAGTTCAAATTGACTAAGAAAAAAAAGCTCTTTTGTGAACTTGAATTTCTGTAATAGTAGTGTTTCACAGAACATTCTACTGCAACTATTCAACTCTACTCTACTACCAACCCACAGGGACCAGAAATTACGATCACATTTCTCCTGTGCCTGCCTCTCTGCCCTGACTACCTCACAGCTTCAGGATTGATTTTAAGATATTGTTGATCTTTTTCAAATGTTTGAAGGGGCTGGCTCCTCCCTATCTCTCAGAGCTTCTGTGTCTGCCCATGTTCCTAGCAGAGCATTGAGATCAGCAAATCTGATGATCTTAGATATTCTGAGGTCATGGTTGAAAACCAGGGGGTTTGCACAGGCTTTTAACACAAACTGTGCAAAACATTTTGAAAGCTTTATTTTAGCTTGTTTTTGCATGTCTTGTATGTTTTATTTCATTTTTCTTGCTGTGTACAGAACTTTTGGCCATTGTGGTGTTTTTAAATGTGCTTTAAATCAACTTGACTTGACTTGACTAAACTATACTATACCATTATCACTGGTTCTACAGTTTGCTGCTGTCACATGATTGCTCTTATACTAACTACATTGATTACTCCATTGATGAAATTCATCATGTCTTTTAATTATACTTTTGTTTGTGCGTTTGTAAAGACTAAATAAATAAATAAATACATAAATATATAAATATATATATATATTTTTTTACCGTGGCACGTTTCAGTGAGCGTCTGACACCTTCCTCAAAAGCGTCATTCACTCATAAGCGTCATCTGTTCACTTATCAGCTGATCTTCCCGGAAGTGACAGATCTTCCGGACTGGCCACGCCCCCTGCCGCCCGGTGGTCTCTGGAGAAGTGTGTCCAAGACATGTGGGAGCATGAAAGCTCCTTCGTCTCTATTCATTGTTGTTGTGCCTCGTTTCCTGATCTCTGCTGCTTCCCGTATCCAGCGTTTGTACTTATGTCCTTCTGTTGAGTTGTCCCAATCCATGACATGATCCTCTTGTTTGCTGAGTTTTTGCTGGTGTACTCTCTTATTCGGCCCTTGTTAGTCTTGTATTAGTTTGTTTTTCACATTCCCTCTGATGTTCCTTTTTCTTTGTTGGAAACTCCTTCCCGTTTCTCTTATGGCATGTTTTGCATAGTGTGTACGAGCGGCTGTCTTAATTTTGTAAGTGGTTTTACTGTGGTGCGGATGTTTTGTTTTTCATGGCTCTTTGAGGAAGATGACAGATGCTCACCAAAACATGTCAAGGTAAAAAAATTAAAAATCTAAAGATTTTGATTTATTTAAACTCCACATTTATTGTTCTCATACCAACATTTTCACTGCAATTACTTTATAAGTGCTTTTTTCACTCGACTACTACTACTACTACTACTATTATACTACTACTACTACTACTACTACTACTATTATACTACTACTACTACTACTACTACTACTACTACTACTACTACTACTACTACTACTACTACTAACTTACTTCACTACTACTACTACTACTACTACTACTACTACTACTACTACTACTACTACTACTACTACTACACTACTGCACTTTTACTGATGTTATTAAAAGCATATAATCTTGTGTATAATGCTTCAAAATGATATTATTTATTGAATGTTTTGCACACAATGTTGAAAGTTGTGTCTTTCTTATTTGTAAAAAATAACAAATGATTTATCATTCCTAAAATGACACAGATTGTTCAAACAGTACACAATACTCTTTAATACTCTTTCTTCCTCCTTTTAGCCACAAATCCATGCTCTCTCATAAGATTACTTCCTAAAACTGCCTAAAATATGCTTAATAAACTATAATTATGCGAAGACTGTCACACAACCTGTATGTCGACCCAAGCTTCCCAGTCTAATGTAACAGCAATGAGGCAACTTGGCTACCATTGAAGCCTATAAAGACCGCCTGAAGAAAGCCATGAAAGACGAGAGGCATGTGGTAGGATGAGATCGGTAGTCGAGGCAGATAAGCCATGCAAAATGATTGAGAGGAAAGTGAAGAGTGGAGACATGCCGTCTCAGATAAGGGCTGAAGAGGACCTCCATTCAAAGACAGGGGAAAATAGAGGAGCTGGGGCATGATTTATTAAATTTGAGCAGAGGAGCACTTTACAGACAGCTGCCACACTTTACTGTATGAGGAGAGGTAGAGGGAGGACTTTAAAAGGTTCACCATAAGCTGCTGTTGAAGGAGGAACTGCCGCAACGGAACTATGCAGCACATACGAAATGTGATTTTGATAAATATGATGTTAAAGGGACGTATGTGTAGAATTAACTTTTATGACCTTTTAACATTGTTACAAGAATATTTCCTCATCCTTCGTTTCCTCAAAGCCCACATCCTTGTACTGAAAAATGTCTTGTTGCCACTTAAATATTTATGAAATAAAAAATTACAATTCTCTATTTGGTGAAATGGTTTGAAAGGAAAGTCAACGGACTATCAGTAAATTACTAAGCTGAATAAAATGTCAAATTGACTTATGTTATAGTTCAATACTACCTGAAAAGTGTGTAGTGATATGTACTGCATTATCATGAAAGGCAATTATTTGATAACATTTGAAAGACAATAGAAGTGACATTTTGAATTTCACCATTTGCACCTTTTTTCTTCTTTTAGGTTTAATTGATAGCTTTGTTCGTTTGTGTGTGTGTGTGTGTGTGTATGTGTGTGTGTGTGTGTGTGTGTCTGTGTGTGTTTTATGACAGATGCTGTCAGCCACAATCAGCCACATATTTTGTTTGAGTGTAATATTTAAACACTTTTAATAATATTTTATGTTTCTTTAATCCAAGGATAATTGAGAGTGAATAAATAAATAAATGTCTTAAATTTACGTTCAACTTTACTTTTCAAATAACAATGACACACATGGCTATTTCATTACTGGTTTGTCACTTCATACAAAGTCATGTAAGCAATGCTTTTGGGGAAAATACTAAGTTTCCACTTAATCACACTAAATTGACTTGTCTCCTGGCTGTCAGATGAACAAAAATGTATCATCTATAATATTGCTTCAGTACTTTCTCTGAGCCTGGATGTTTTTGTGCTGACATACGTATAACCCAAACTGGTGTGAACTATTGCTTCCCCCTTGTTTCTTGTATTGTCACTTGACTGAAAGGGCATTTGCGTATTCTTCTGACCAAATAAAGTTAAAGTTCTCATACACAGGTAATATTGAGGAGACAACGTTTATATATGCAGCTCAGGTACCACTGATACACACAGACAGACAGACAGACAGGTTTATGTTTCTTCTGTCGACATCATTTACAATCATTTTCTTTTTTTAATACCTTTAACCTAAATGAACCCATACCTAATTCATGCACAGGGACCTGCTATGTTTCCCAAGGAATACAGGTTATACAAACACATGCACACACTTCACTTCACTCCAAAGGTGACCCTCAGAGACACAGGTGAGTGGTGAAAGTTTTCCCTTCAGCTTCATTATCCTTTATTCATTCACTCAGAACCAACACTACAATTTCTACATGACTTCTCGGCTATATGCCACTGTTAATGCTACATCTGAAAACTTATACAAAACCATGTAGACAAAACAAGACTGACATACTTTTTAAAAACTTTTTTTTCTGAAGCATAACTAACCTAAATCATACCACATTCCTTGTGCATATTTTTGTCTTGGCAAAAACATTTGAGATATAACTGGTTGGCTAATTCTTGCCTTATTTTATGTTCCAGATTACAAAGTCTATTTTTGTTGTAAATCACTTACCTGCTAATAATTAACACTTGACCAGCTGAGTTCCCAAATGCCCCTGACCAAATATTTGCATAGACCCTTTAAAAGTGTGAAAATTAATACATTCTAAATTCAGGAATGAAGGCAAATGAGGCAAAAATGAATAAGAACATCATGCAATTTCAGTGGAAAAGTTTCAGTTTTGGAAATGTTTTCCCTAAAACTAAATTAATATTTTAAAAAAAATGCGCATAAAGTCCGAAAGGGACTAGGCAGAAGCCTGGGCTTATAACGCCTACCCTGTGTACATTCACACTGCAAACAAAAACAAAGAAGGAAAACATAAAGTGTAAAAAATCATGGGGGCTTTGGCAAATGATAATCTCCGAGATACAAATCAGTGATCAGAGCCTAGTTTAAAGATATTTAGAAATGGGTTTTACATTAGATGTTTATTTAGCAGGAGATAATGATAGACACACATGTTTGATGAAGGTTAAATTGTGAGTTATATATAAGGACAGAAATGTATTTATCAACCTTTATTTGACCATGTAAAAAGAATCTTTTGAAGACTGAAATTGTTCATAGTTTCTGTAAAGATCACATCCTCTTTTATATTTAGCAGCTGTGATGGTTCTCTATGAAGATCTGTCTTCTTAATTACAAGCACAAAAACGTCTTCCTTGCAAATGACACAAACAACTCGCTCTTCTGGTTCACTGGTTCTCCTTGAGCGGCCGAATGGCACCCGGCTCAATCTCGCCATTATCCTGTGAGGCGGCACATCGGTAGCTGTCACATTCATTTGGGAAGTGGCCAATTATTGCAATGTCTTGTTTATTTCCCAGTCTTGTTTCAAAAAGAGCAGACCTGGCGTGTTGCCTGTGTAGCACTCAGAAGTTTGTGAGCAGTTTTGCACACCGCCTACTCTTCTATGGCTCTGATGCAACAATGAATTAGAAGTCTAAAAGCTCACTAGGCTGGGGTGACGTATTTCCCTGGTCAGGCTTGGGTCATCTGGAATAGTACTAATATACAGGGATATTATACATACAAGACGCTTATGCAATTGGTGCAATATGAATTACTGCAATCGGACTCAATGCAATGCAAGGGTGTGCGACAGATCTGAACTGGGTTCTAAATGTCTTTTGTCGGTCTCTTATATTTAACATGTTCTTGTTGAATGATTGTCTGTTTTTGTCCAGCTGTCTGTGTAATGTCTGTGTTCTGTATCAACTTGCCAACATCTGCAGATGGAAATTAGGCTATGATATGTCATATTTACATTTATTTAAATGTTCATTAATATGCAGTGTCTCCCCCCTTTCTTCAATAAATACATAAATACATACATTCATACATACATACTTACATACATACATACATACATACATACATACTTACATACTTACATACTTACATACATACTTACATACATACATACATGCTTACATACATACATACATACATACTTACATACTATACATACATACATACATCCATACATACATACATACATACATACATACATACATACATACATACATACATACATACATACATACATACATACATACATACATACATACATACATACATACATACATACATACATACATACATACATACATACATACATACATACATACATACATACATACATACATACATACATACATACATACATACATACATACATACATACATACATACATACATACATACATACATACATACATACATACATACATACATACATACTTACATACATACATACATACTTACATACATACATACATACTTACATACATACATACATACTTACATACATACATACATACTTACATACATACATACATACTTACATACATACATATACATACATACATACATACTTACATACTTACATACATACATACATACATACATACATACATACATACTTATACACATACATACATACACATACATACATACATACATACATACATTACATACATACATACATACTTATACATACATACATACATACATACATACATACATACATACATACATACATACATACATACATACATACATACATACATACATACATACATACATACATACATACATACATACATACATACATACATACATACATACATACATACATACATACATACTTACATACATACATACATACATACATACATACATACATACATACAGACATACATACATACATACTTACATACATACATACATACATACATACATACATACATACATACATACATACATACATACATACATACATACATACTTACATACATACATACATACATACATACATACATACATACATACATACATACTACATACATACATACATACATAGGATACATAAAAACTGTGAAATTAAAACGTCTCCTGCTTTAGCTAGAATGTTCCACAGTATAGAGTTGAATTTATCTATTCTGGCCCATTAACTCACATATGCCAGGTATTATTATTATATATTTTCTTTAAATTAAGGTTTTGTGATTTCTGTCATGTCTTGGTGATTTTAATGCATTTTTTTCCTGTTGTGTGAAGCACTTTGAATTGCCTTGTGTACGAGTTGTGCTTTACAAACAAACTTGCCTTGCCTTGCCTTACTCCAAAATACAACATAAAACTGTGAACAGGGTCTTGCCACTTTACAGATCAGACCTGCCTTGCCTAGTCACCACCTGCTTGCCTCCTTGAAAATAGATTAATACCATACTATGGAACATTCTAGGCAAAGTTATAACACAGAAAAGCAGGTGGTGTACCCTCCACCAGAAATGTTACACAGTGCCCCTTTAATCCCTTATACCAAAAATTATCAAGGCCTTATGTTTGACCGAACCTGACATGAACTCGGGCTAAAACATGGTTTTGGCTTCATGGGACAAGACAGTGTCATGTAAAGTGAGAGAGGAAAGGACATTCAGCAAATCAAACTCATGATACTGCGACCGGCAGCACATGGAGCCGGGCATACGTGCTATCCACTTGGCCACCAAGCGGCACAACTAGGGCTTATCGAGGAAACAAACTATTAGTTGTATCATTGTCACGATGTATGTTAATTAGTCTGCTTTTTTTGCTATTACATGAAAAGCGATTGCAATATATATACAACAAATCACATGTGTTTGCAAAGATTGCAGTAACCTTTGTTTGTGTCGTCCGTGTGTGTTTTTGATCCCCGAATGGTCCCTCGGGCGGCGAGCGCTGACTGCTGAGTGGGCTGATTGGTACACACTCTCTTCACTGTGTCCGGATCGTCTCCCCTCTCGTCTTTCGCCTCTTCGCTCCATAATGCTGATTTGGCTGTGCAAAGACTTCAGCTGCATAGACAAGTGGATACTGCTTTGTCCTACAGTCTTGGCAGGGCTGACAAAAACAACAAAATGGACACACATCTACACACAGGCCGGGCACTGCAGTGCTGAAGAAAATGAAACACTTGTCCTCGCTGATCAGCCTCTTTTACACATTTAGCATGCAGTACACTGACCCTAACAAGCAAAAATGTGTACTTTTAAATGGAAGCATTTCAAAGCAGAAAACACACACTGAAGCTAGAATGTCTATTGAATCTCGATTTTTAAAATTCAAATGCTGCTCATTGATATTGGTTGTGGGCACATCTTTTTGAATACTAGCAGTTATAGTACAACCAACTTCAAGGAAAGTTATATTCTTTAATATTCAAGTACATTTTTATACACCCATTCAGTCTTTCTCTTGAATGCATAATTTGACAGCATAGCTCAAGCTAAATTATAATGTCATTAACACAGTTGATTGGCTGCAAAACCTGGAACAGCCTTTAAAAGTGCACACATTACACTGACTCAGATGTGCACTGTGGCACAACAATAGCAGCAGACTTGGCTCAGAGTCAGGAGCAGTCCGGGCTCTGATCTGTAAATGCTGCACTCCACACTTCTCCAAGGTTAACAAAATAGATTTGAGACACAGGATCAGCACGTCTGCAGTAATCCATCAAATCACTAAAATATTTACTTCTTTCATGTCGGAAAGTGATCATTATTTGGCCTTGCAGATTTTTAAAATTTATATTTTTACCACAAAATGGACATTTATAATGTAGCCAAACTAAATTTACAAAAAATTAAAAGCCCTAATTTCAATTTCAAGTCAACTCCTGGTTTTTGATTGACAGAGGTGCCACTATGTTTTAAAACAACTAGCTGTGAGAGTGTTCCTAGGCTCCTTCTATTTTGGTGTTATGAATATCATATTTTGCTTTAACATTTAATGTTGTTCTTAATTTATTAGAACCTGCATCAATCATGAATCAGTGCAGCCTCTGCTTTTCACTGACCCTGGAATTCTGGCATGGCCTGTACTGATTTTTTCTGTTTAGGATTTTTTTGGTATAATTTCCAGTTGCATACAATTATCACTGGGGGGGCAGTTGAGGGATTATTTATAGGAGGGGCAAACTGATTCTTTGTTTTGGGCACAACACAAACAATCAATTTAGGATGTACTGATCCCAGTCTGCTATGTTGTGAAATACAGCCACTATCTAACTACTGTCAAACAACAGCATTTCTAATTGTGTGTAATATCAAACAAATAGGCCACCTAAGCATGTCCTAAAACTAAAGGATCTTAGCCATCACAGAACACAACATAACTCTCCTTAGCAAAAGTCTCAAGAGGTAATTAATTAAAAAAGATTGATGAGAAATCAAATGAAAATAGGCTTAACTGAATATTTTCTTAGACCAGTGTATGGTTAGGAAGATGGTAGACTAGAATGGCTTCTGGTTGAATATGTGTCGGTGTATCCTAAATCCATATAATCCAATATATTGTCAGGTAACTCTTCAGGCTTTGTTAAAATCAAGATTAGGTGTTTTTTTCCTCCCGAACAGCAGTTTTCTGATGCTTGTAACATAAAGGTTGACTCACAACAGCAGCACTGTGCACAATAAATGTACCAGTAATTCGCTAACCTGTGTATTTTTTCTCATGGAAGCCCTATAGACAAAGTAGCTTTGACTTGTCATCTTTAGATCTTATTTTTAATCTAGGCCTATTTAATGACAATTTACTCTTTAATTAAGTTTCTGGCAGTCAGAGCCATTATTTTTTAACCCTTTCCATTTTCATAACTTCTATTACCTGGGATGGGAATTCTGTAGCATAAAGCACTTAACGCCTCGTTTCATTCATGCAGCCAATTTACATATCAGTGCACGCCAAAACTGTCTGAAGCTGGTTCTAAATTTTGTGCTGTGGCGTTTGCTCATATCGTTTCTTTCCTCCATCAGTCACACTTGTGCTGAAGACAGAGGAGTCTGAGGTGTTTGTGTGATGTATGAGTCTATAATCAACTATTTTACTTTACCATCGATCTATTTGTAGTTTCAATACTAGTTTTAGTGTATTTGCTTTTCATACTTTTTTTTTTATAATACTACTGGCAACCCAGGTTCAGTTGCGATTACCTTTTTAAATCCAGTAAAATCCAGTAAGTAAGTAAGGTGGAAAGGGCTGTATCTTTTTTTCTGATGATGATTGATTTGCTCTTCAATCAAACACTTACATTTCATAAAGGCTGCCATATTTTCTGGAATATAATATAGCCTAATATAATATAAATTAAGAATTGAGAGTGATTTTTTTGTGCCTTCGTGCTCACAACATATAATCTACTAAGCATGAGCCTTGTTCATTTGAAGCCATATTTGATCTGGTCAGCTTAAGGTCATTGTGTCTCTCTGGAGCTTATAAAAAAGTCAGACTACCATATCTCCATTAATTTAAATAGGCCTGGTCCTCCAATGTGACCTGTTCTCACTGTGATTTATTGCACTGGAGTAAATGAAGGCTAAGCAAAAAGGACACTCTGCTAATGAAATCAGTGACCATAGTTTAATGAAAAAGCTGTACTCAAAAGAATGTGGGAAACAACACTGATGTACTGCAAATCTATTAGCACACATTCTATGACTTAATAAAATAGGAATACCTTGATAAAATAAAAGTTCAGGAGTGGATTAATGTGAAAAACATATTCCATATTTGAACAATTCGTATGCCTTGTTCCAGATATTTTTTGTATGTATATTTTTTATTTTAAAATCGTACATACATTTGTATCCACTTTCCCTTCAAACGTGCTGCATAAGATAACGTTGATATTAATTTGCTTGTAACAAATATATACCCAATTCCGTCACTAGATGGCACCACTGTCTTGAACTGTCCTCTCACACTAATCCTCCTGTTATGGCACTGGGTCAAACTCTCACTGATGGCATTCTTCAAATCCGCTCGCCTCATGTTCTTCAAATGAGAGAGATTTCAATCATAATCTGTGCAGCTGCTGAGCCGGCTCCAGGCTCAGCAAAGTCACGGAGAAGCTTAGCAGCACATCAATCGGCTATACAAATCTATTTACTGGGGATAGAAAGAGTGGATTTGGACAAAACCTCTTAGAATGGTGTGACTTTTGTTTCATGTATAGTAACCTTATATATTACAACTGCAGTATTCATTCGTTGTATTAAAATAGACACATTACACAATCTCAGCTGTTAGACTCTTGCAATATGAAGTGAATGGTCCATCTACACTAATGACCGCAGCATGAATGAGGAAGAGGTTGAAATGCAGGACCTGTACAAGAGCCCTCCTTGTACATGTGAAAGCCTGATACTTATCTGGGAAATGGGACCCCTTTCCGAATGGGGGCACACCAGTCTGACACACAGAGAAGTGTCAATTGGTTTCAACTTGGGAGAAAAAAGAGAGGAGGAGAGGAATAGGGGAAACAGGGAGGAATAAAAGACATTGGCAGGGGACCAAGTGGTGCAGGTGTCAGTTTGACAACAGGCTGCACTGGCGCATTGCGTACTCCAGGCTATAAAGTCTGTTCGCGCTCGCTTGAGTGTGGTCAAACATAAGACATTTTTTACATTCATGGTTTCCTTGTCAATACATCTATATATATTACACTAAGTAAAACACAACATCACCTGCTACTGAAGTAGGAAAACACTTTTCTGCAACAAAAAATGATGGGCCTTTGTTATGACAATATACGAATTTATGATTTGCGTGAGAAAATTCATGACATTAATGCTGTAGCACATGGGCCAAACTCTGGTAGATGGCTAACTGAATTCTGATTTATGAAATTATTAATCAAGCCCCTGTTTTACTTTACTTTACTTACTCTGCAGCAGCTGATCAGTGTCTTACAGTTTGAAAGTTGATAAACAATCAATAGTTTGAAAATCAGGCCTATGTAAGCGTAAATGTTATTATGTGCATAATACTATCATAATTTAGTCAAATTAACAGGTTGCAGTTTACAGTTTTCAAAATAAATAAATAAATAAATACAAACAAACAAACAAACAAACAAACAAACAAACAAACAACAATTTAGAAAAATAAGGCATCAGGTTTAAGATAACAGTCCCATTTAGTACAGGTTCTGTCCATCTGTTATTTTTTTTTCATTTTCCGTATGTCAGTTATGGTGTCGGCCCAGTCCTTTCTGTTGGTGCAGTTTGTGTCATCCATTTTTTGGTGATGGCCTTTTTCCCAGCCGCAAGATGCATGTTCCAAAGGTATCCATTTGTGTTGTCCGTGGCAGGAGTTTTGAGGCCCAAATACATATTTCTCAGATTGAGTGGGATGGCGGTATCAAAAACAGTCTGTAATACCTTGTTAATTTCTGTCCAATATTTTTGTGCGACAGGACAGCACCAGAACACATGATAATGATGTGCCTCCCAGCAACCGCAATTTCCCCAACATGCTGCCCCTCCCTGTGAATAATGTGCACTTTGACACGGGTCACATTCCTCCAACAGAATTCCTTCCAAACATGAGATTTTGTGGTCCATTGTGAAGTACATTTTCCCACTCCTCGTCCGTCAAAACAAGTAGATTGGCTGTCCAGGTAATTAATGCATTTATATACTTGAGGTATTATTCCCCTTGAAAGGTCTGATGTATATGCCTTAATAAAGATTTCAGGCAAAGTTATAATAATTGTTTTATGTATTATTATTTGTTTTTGATTATTATAACTTTTTATTTGTACATATCTGTAAAAGTATTGTTTCTACAAGCCAAAGGATTCCTTCAACTTACCAAAGCATTTAATTTGATTTTCTTTTACAATCTGGTAAAAAAAACTCTTATGCCTTTTGTTATCCAAATCTGAAATCTCAGGTCGGTGCTATTTGGCCTAAAACTTTGGTCATAAGCCAATTATTTTAAGATTTGTAAATCCTTGTTTAATTCATATGTATTGATTAGCTTTTTCCATGTCGTAACGCCAGATTTTACCCAGGGATTCTCAACTTCCTCCAAATGACAGCCAGTTGTCATCTGCCAATAAAGCCTCTACTGGAACCTCTGGCATTGCATTACACTCAATATTTTTCCATTGTGCCTTGTACTCTGGGTCACACCAACACTCTGATCTGAGCTGAAATAATATATCTTTTTCAGACAAGGTCGGCTCCAACCACCTTTTTCTTTTAGTAATTGTAGGGTCTTAAATCAGACACAAGGTTTTTGTATATATTTGAGGAATTCCGTTTGACATGATGGGTAGGTCTTTCTCAATGTCAAAGAGGGTCACCAGGAAGAATTTTTGCATGCTTAGTTTGTATCCAGACATTCGGACAATATTATCAAGGAAATGTATCACTTTAGGTATGGAAATCTCTGGCTTGGTCAGAAACAATAAGACATCATCTGTTTAGCGGGACATTATATGTTCCATCGCGTAAATTGTAACACCATGGATAGTTTCTGATCGTCTAATACAGGGCTATTCAACTATATTTTCCCGAGGACCAGATTTTTCGGAGGGCCGTGGTTTCTGGGCCGGAAGTGCACAACACGCCACAGTAACAACCTTTCGGGTCACACAATTTCAATACATTTAGTTAATACATAAAAATAACTACTGCAATATTACATTTTTGTTAGTAATAACAAACAAAATAAGTTGCCAACATTGCTCACCCACCCAGAACTGAACCAGAATTAAGTTAGGACTAGACTAGAACCAGCCAGGTCTGAACTAGGACTAACCCAGAATCAAACAAGGACAAAGCCCTAGACCAAACCAGGTCTAATCAAGTGCTAACCCAGAAGTAAACAAAATTTGTATTTTATTTTTTCAACATTTGGAAGATGGGCCGAATAAATTGCTGGACGGGCCTGATTTGGCCTCTGGGCCTTAGGTTGAATAGCCCTGGTCTAATATATTGGGCCAATGGTTCTAAGTACAAAGAGAACAAGAGTAGGGACCAGGCACAGCCCAGTGGATCTGTCAAGTGGCCATTCATTTTAATTCTTGATGTTGGACTATCGCAAAGAGCCCCAATATTTTTTATGAAATCATCTATTTGAAATTTGTGCAGCACTTTAAATAAAAAAGGCTAGCTAGCGTCCAATTCTAATATAATAATTCATTTGCATTTATGAAGCGCTGGTTTATCTCTTGAAGTCTTTATGTAAAGGAAACATATGATTTCTCCCCTTTTTACCCAGCTTTTAATACTCACTTCCTCAACATTTGTCACTCAAAGTTGTATTTTGATAGATTTATGCATGTTTGAGTAATCCTGTACTGTCCTGCAACTGAGACTCGAGTACTCGCTCACTCCTCTGTACTCAGATGTGAATATTTTTTTAAATTCAGAGTCCAAGCGAAACATATCGAGTTCTTGGGGTTTTATTGTGGAAGGGCGGACCGGAAAAGCAGTCTGTGCGTGTGGCTGCGCGCAGTTGTTGGGGTTTGGTTGGTCGTTGTGCAGTCAATGGGAGGAGGAGAGGAGGATGTGGACATTGCTGACATCTGCAAGCCAGGGGTGAAGCGAGAAGACCGCAGCGAGCAGACCGACTACAGCCCAGACATCCAGGAACTGCACGACATGTAACTCACCCACACGGTACGGGCACACGTATTATCGCCATTTTACCGCTTACTTTGGGTCTACTCTGAAAGATTGAGTTCGTGTTCAGAGTTGAGAGTTCCCCGTGTATGTACAGCATGTATGGTGTGTATGTGTGTGCTGTGATGGCGCCTGTTTCTCACCCGTGATAAGTTCTTTCTCTCTGAAGACATGTTGGCTTTGTTGTGAAGTTGTGAAGGAGTCAATGATTGAACTTAAGACAGTTCTCCGGTACACGAGGTTGTAGATTAATGATTAACCTTTTTTAAATGAATGATATCGTAAGCTCGTCGCCTTTACCTACACAGAAAGATAACTTGTTGCGTGCTAACTTTTGCCTTTCGTAAACACACATACCAAAACAAATATTCCATGAATCTGCTGCTGATTTTGGTCATTGTTGACACCAGCTGTCAGAACATTCTTTACAAGGCCTATCATATCATGCTGTAATATTCAGTGTGTGCCAAAAGTATTGTTATTTCGAAGTCCATCCTTTTATTCATTGGTCTGACAACAGTTCCTTCATTGAGAGCAAAGAAGGTAGTCACATCAGTAGTGCTTTTTGTGATATCCTGTTCTGTAGGTTGACATCAGTGACAAAAATGCTTTGGTCTTGCTCAATGCAACCAGTTTGACAGTTTATTTCTGTCAGGGCTTTGCATGGTTGACACGTCAGAATGTAAAGTAAAGTTGGATGCCTGGTGTGTCGTGGCAGATCACTGTAGGAAGTTGTCTCAGTAGGCTGTTTAATCCCTCATTTGTCCAGGAGTTTTTCAAGAAAAATTCAAATGTAGTCATCTGGGCACTGTTTTTGAAAAATGAGATGTTTCGACTCCATTCCAAGAGTCATTCTCAATCTGTGGATTTGATCTGAGAACTCAGATCTTCACACTATTCTGAGTTGGGTCAACCTTGCCCACAGGTCCTGATATTATCCTGTTTTGTTAATCTAATTGTTTGGCTTGCCTGTATTTCACTTGAGACTTATTTTCATTAGTTATGAGTCATTATGAGAGTCGAAACGTCTTGTTTTAAAAAAGAAAAAAAAAACAGTGTCCAGATGACTGTATTCGAATCTTGCTACAACTATGGAAAGTTACTCAGATGTGTAAGCATGAATGAATGGATGATATAAAGTACAGGTACATTATTCATTATGAGTATTGTGTTTCGTCCTGATAGGTAATGATTAACACAGGAATATGTGCTGAATAAAGTACTGTTTAAGTACCAATATTGAAAACAGAAATGGTTAAAGTATGTGAGGACACCAGCAAATAAAACAAAACAAACAACAACAACAACAACAACAACAATGCATTATCATCCCACAACACATTGTATTTTTGCTTAATGCTTAAATTCTCTTAACGCAGTGACCAACATCACAATCACTTCTCAAATACAAACCAGAATACTTGTATTGTGTTTATCTTAAAGTGGCCCTGCCCAGGTTTGAACCCAAAGCTCATTGCGTCAAACGCAGTCTGGGATCTAAATAGCTCCCCAGTAAAGCTATCAGATTTAGAGAGAGTCCAAGGTGTGATGGACAGCCGATAAAGGGTTTTTTGTTTGCGGGCGTCTCCATTTTGTAACCTCAGGACTCCCTCAGTCCTTTGGCCTGAATCCAACAGCAGCCAGTGAAAGAGCCGTGGTGCTGCCATAAAAGAAACTCAGTTCTCTCTGTGTGACTCTGCGATTGCACTGGGCTTTACATAATGTCATTAGATCTACACCCTAAGTAACTACAGCAATCTGACGGCTACAACAGTATGGTTTTAAGACACTTTGTAGCATAGACTTTACTTTTTCTTTATCACTTCTCAAATTGCTGCTGCTACACTCAAGACTTTGCTACAGTCTGCCTCTCTGACCTTTTCATTTATCAGTGGTAAAGATTTGGTCTTTGTATAAATAAGGCTGCTCTCAGGAAAATATGCAATTTCAGCATTAACAAGTGTGTGTTTTATCTTTGCTTAATACATATTGTTATTGATGTAAGGTTGTACTGCTAATATCTTGGAGGTTAAACAAATTATTATCATCGAATTCTTCTTATTTTCGATCCGTCCAACCCTTTTATTGAATTCACCATAGTGGAAATTTGTCTTTGGTTTGCCATCACACTCAGTATATATAAGTTGTGTGCTGCACATATTACAAACGTAAATTTCCCCATTGTATATTATTTGTAAAACTTCCTTGCAGTATTCCACCCCTGATTTAATTCACTGACCACTGTATAGTCCTTTTCCTTGCATGTTTTTATGGCCATCTCAAGCATGTGATGACTTTCATCCCCACAAACCTCAGACATGTTCCCTCAGAATGAATCTTTTTTGCATACTCTATACTTTCACACAATAATTAGAGAGTTAAGTCTTACCAAATCTTCTTACAATGTTAACTGAAGTGAATTAGTACATTGGTTAAGATTAACTTGCTAATGCTTCTTTTTCTTTTCTGTAGAGGCCTGTGTCCTATAGGGCACTGAATAGTGAATGCACCCTCCATTGTTGTCATGAGGGGGCGCTGTTCTCGAAAACTGGGGGTGCTGGCCAAAGCTACCTTCCTGTTGTGGCTGCTGTGGCTGGGCTACCTGTTTTTGGCCCGCATCTTGTTCTCCGACTCTGGAGAGGATGAGGAGCATGAGGAGGAGGTGAAGGCCAGGCAGTTGATCTTGGAGGAGAGAGGGGCTGAAGCTCTGCTGTCGAGACCCCTGTATCTCAAACCACCTGCGGACAACAACGCCCCGGGAGAGTGGGGCCGGGCCGCGCGCCTCAACCTCAGCCCGGAGGAGAAGAAGCAAGAGCAGGACTCTGTGGAGCGATATGCCATCAACATCTTCATCAGTGACAAAATCTCCCTCCACAGACACATTCAGGACAACAGGATGAGTGAGTGAGTACTACAACCTGCAGCAGCTTTGGTTCATCAATTGGCCTTTTACAAATCAGGCTGTGCAGTTATAAATGCTAATCTATATCTGACTTAGTTCGGAGCTGCTTTTGTAACGAAACAACCACTGTCAGATATTTTAAAGGAGATTAAGTCGAGCCCTTCACTGGGGCAAAATGAGGATGATGACTCCCATAATGCACTGCTGCTATATTTACAAAAGCTGCTCTTTGCTGCCATTCCTCCGCAGATTAATTTTAACCAGAATAGTTGTTCTACGTGCTGTCATGCTAACAGCTAAAAGCACACTACAACTTTTATGAGTGGTTTTCTCTCCCGCGCTGTCCTTTACTCTTTAATGATCTCCAGATGTCTTGTTCATCTGTGAAGGCCGACCTGTAACACACCACTCTTTCTTACATGGCTTTAATCTGATGTTTTGAATTGTCTTAAACATAAAAACATAAAAGCTACATTGTCGTAAATGTTCATTGTAAATGTTCTTGATTCATGGTGAACTGGAACTATACTAGCTTACTTTAAAATCTGATCTTGTTTTATGCAAAAAGAAACTGCCATGGAATGTCTGGATTTTGTTTACAAGTATATACTGTAGTCAAAATGCACACGCCCCAAATTGCACAAATCTTGTTATAAACCAACCCGCATTGAACTGTTTAAGTCCAGAGCTGAATTCTTTGGCTGCATCTATGGCGGTTCACTAACAGTACTTGATTTGAGGCCTCTTTCTGGACACACTGTTATGGATTGGGTCTTTTAAACCCGACACCTTTTTTGGTCTGTGTCACAGTCACTGATTCACAAGCACACTGTTTACACTTAGCCTCATCATCTTGTCCCCCAGCTCAATTTGCTTTTGATATTTTTCCCTTTCGGTTTCTTGTGCCAGTTCTGGCCTTTCGTCTGTTTGCTCTTCAGCCTCTCCTAGCACTGCTGTGGTATGTTGCTCCATGGTGTAACCCGCCCCATCATCTTTTCTGCAGCCTTTTTTTTGTAATTTAATGGCTGCATCTGGATTAAGTCCATATTTATTTTTTGTTTGCTTCATGTTTTAATGGATTCTGAACATATTTTGACAAACTCCAATAATGTCTCTCAAGATGTCAGAACAAGAAGTATGACTATCGGCGGTTGCCCACTACTTCAGTCATCATAGCCTTTTACAACGAAGCCTGGTCTACTCTGCTCCGGACGATTCACAGTGTCCTGGAGTCAACACCAGCCATTCTACTGAAGGAGATCATCCTCATCGATGACTATAGTGATCGAGGTGGGTGGTTTAATGATGAAATATTAAAATTAAAATGTAACTGTAGTGCTCTGTGTGACTTTTCTGGTGGCGGGTCAGCCACCTGCTTGTCTCCATTGAGATGTTATTGCTTTCTCTGGAATGTTCCAAAGTATGGCAAAAACTTGTCTATCTGCATGGAGACAAGCAGGTGATGCCACCAGAAAAAGTTCCAGGTCAGATCTGTGGAGAGGTGAACCCGCTCACTGTAAACATGTATGTTTTTCAGTAAATATTTCTTTCTATTTTTCTATTTACAGGGGAAGACCTGAATGAGAGAAGCTCTCTTTTTCATGGGTACCCTGTGTTCACAAAGCACACATAAAACAAGTACAGAATATCAAAATAAAATGTCAATAAAAAACATCTATAAACAATCAATAAATTCAATCACATACAATATGGAATAAAATCATGCAACGCAAGAGAATTGTCTTTGCAAGTAATCTTTAACGAGTGCCTTGAATTCATACAATGGCACAAGATTTAAAAAATTTTTAAAAAAGTCTGTATTTTGTTCTGTAGCTGAAAGCCTTTTTCCCTAATTCTGTGTTGATACGGCTTGACTGTAAAATAAACATGTCCTGAGATCTTAATCGATGAATGCCTGATTTGATGTTCAGCAGACATGTTAAATAATCAGGCAATGCAAATAAATTGAATTCCATACATGCCAGGCAAAGCAACAACATCTCCATGAAGACGAGCAGTTGATAGAACCCTCACCAGAAAAGTTGTAATGCTCCTTTAACTCTTCAGTTACAAATGCAACTACGGTTCTGTGAATCCCGGATGACTGCCAGAGAAGGTGCTTTAAACACTGAATGATTCACAACATGCGCAAAGGGAATCATTCAGTGCTTAAAGCACCGCCTCTGGCGTTCAGTTGGGTTGAAAGTATTGAAGTATTAAATCATGACTTTTGAAATATAGAAAGCCTATAAACGTAGTTCTAGTGAACATCATCTGTGGATGGAAGCTAAACTGGACTGGGTTGGTCCACATGATACTGCGTGTTGGAAATTGGATATCGGGTGTAGTTTTATGTCTTACTTTCATTAATGAAATTGGTGTTTAGTCTCTGGTTGTACGTGTATCAAAGACATTACTCTGGAAGGATGACTTCAGTTCACCCTCAGTTGCCATTACATCATTTCCTCTCATCTGACCGAAGGGAATGCTAGACACGGCCCTCACAACCACAACCCAGACTGGCCTGTTTTCTTTACACAGTACTTATTGTACTTATACCAGTGCAGGTATAACCGTACGGTGGTCTGGTGGGGTACTTATACCAGTGCGAGGTAATAGCAGGTATAAGTACTGCTTATAGCTGTACTGTGCCAAGTGAACAATTGAGACTTTACTATGTTTATATTTGTGTGTTTAGTGTACCTGAAATCTAAGTTGGAAGACTATATCAGTAAGCTGCGCCGTGTTCGCCTCATCCGCACCAACAAAAGAGAGGGTTTGGTTAGAGCGCGCCTCATTGGTGCCACCTACGCGACAGGTGATGTACTGACATTCCTGGACTGCCACTGTGAGTGTGTCCCGGGGTGGATTGAGCCACTACTGGAAAGGTGTGTCTCCTAAATCATAATCGAATAATATGTGTATGTTGGCATTAATTATCTCCCTACGGTAAATGTTTTATTCATTATGTGTTTTAGGATTGGAGAGAATGCCAGTACTGTTGTTTGTCCTGTTATTGACACCATCGACTGGAACACATTTGAGTTTTATATGCAGACGGATGAGCCAATGATCGGGGGATTTGACTGGAGACTCACATTTCAGTGGCATTCAGTCCCTGAAGTGGAACGCAAGAGGCACAAGTCCCGCACTGACCCCATCAGGTGACACTGAGACACTTTAACGCCAGCTCACATGCACTGAATTATCAGATTGGCACTGGCCATAGCACTGTGCTACTATCCTCACGATGGCACAGTGACATTGTGCTTACTTTTCTGTATTGCACCCAACTGATGGAGCTGATGAACTTGAGTCACATAGAGAAATTAAGTTTGATTTGAGTTCTTACTTTCCAAAATATCTAAGAAAATAGGACATCCACAATGTTTGATTCTGAATTATGTCTAAATACAGTCACACTGGAAATGATGGCATTATACTTACAATACCCACGTGTCTTATTATGGATGACAGTACTTTTGACTTTCTGTCTTCTTTTTTCTTTGAAGGTCTCCTACAATGGCCGGTGGCTTATTTGCTGTGAGCAAGGCCTACTTTGAGTATCTGGGCACATACGACACAGGAATGGAGGTGTGGGGAGGAGAAAACTTGGAACTCTCCTTTAGGGTGAGTGAAGATTTTCTCAAGTCAAAGTGAAAGATGAAAGTATTTCAAGAAGCAGACATGTGGGAGCTGTGCAACTAAACAATTTTCTGCAGTATGTTTAAGGCATGGACGTTGTTTGATATCTTGTAGTTTTTTTTTGCATTCTTTCCCTAAACAACATTTGTAAACTTAACTCACACACATTCTCTTTTAAAATTATATGTTTTTTTCTTTATCTGTATTTGATTAGGTCTGGCAGTGTGGGGGACACTTGGAGATCCATCCCTGCTCTCACGTGGGCCATGTGTTCCCAAAGAAAGCTCCTTACGCCAGACCAAACTTCCTCCAAAACACAGTGAGAGCTGCTGAGGTTTGGATGGACTCTTATAAGCAGCACTTCTACAACAGAAATCCTCCTGCCAAAAAGGTACACACACTGTATACAAAACTGCTCTATTTTAACAAGCAAGTGTAGTCCATACTCAGAGTTTGTTAATGTTGAAAAAAGGTGTACTCCCCACTAGCCCCTAACCCCTCATTCACATAGTCCTGCACTATTTACCAAAGTACAGACAGTTTATGAAAGTTCCGACCAGAGAGCAGAGCATATTGGGTCACTGTTACACAACAGTCACCAACACCTTCTGCGCCGTGGCTTGCGCTGCTCTGGGCTTTTCAGATCACGTCATGG
>BJKM01000739.1:177500-251008 GCA_015082035.1 Chaenogobius annularis
TGATGTCATTGACCTCAAACCACAGATAACAAAGATAAGTCTCTGTGATCTTCGCAAACCTCAAAACATTTGCTGCACATCAGCTGTTAGGGCTATCGACTCTTTTCTAAATTGCAACAGCACACCTAACTGAGAGTTGTTCAGGTCGGGTCCACAGAGTAGCACTTGATTTAGGGATATACCATCACACTCGGCACTGGAATCAAAAACGATACGAATTTGATCTGGTTTCTGCGGGTGGTATACGCCAAATGTTGGCAGGTACCAGTGTTCTTTACCTGCGGGCAGAGGTGGTACAAGTTCGGCTTGATCGTTATCAAGCATTTTCTGCATGAACTGGATGTAGTGGTCTTTCATTTCTGGTTTCTTTTCTAAAGTCTTTTTGAGTGAGTTGGGGCGTTTTAGGGCCATGTTCTGGCTAACTGCATTGTCCATAAGTGTTAGAAAGGTTTTGTCATCTGTAGACAGTGCTACCTTGTCATCTGACTCAATTCTGTCAAACACAGACTGTCCTAGTTTGTTTGAGTTATCTGTGGTGTCCACACTGTTTGTGACTGTTAGTGTGTTTTGCTTAGACTTGACACTAAAGTCCTCTTTTACTGTAAAGACGTTAGACATGGCTCAAAAGAAAGAAATCGTGCACCCGTTGTCTAACATGTGTGTCTTGTACACATTGACCTCTGTTGTGCAGTCAGCTTTGCCTACACATACCTCTCCTGATTTCGAACAGGTTAAAGAACTCTGTCCTGGCCAGGGACCTATTGCTCTGTTCGTCAATCACTGCATACATTTTTAGCTCGCTTGTCTTTTTGGCCTTCTGGATAGGCTTTCATTCAGACCATATACTTCTGTACACTTTGAAACAACTGCGGGAGGAGTGTCTTGCTCTTCAGTGTCTGCACTCTCTGGGGTGTAACATTTTGGGACAGGAGTGGGACCTGGATGAAGTGCCGAAATGTGCTTGGGACTATTGCACTGAACCACAACACCTATAGCAAATACGATTCTCTTTTGAGAAAGGCTTGCCGTTCCTCAATTGGTTTGTCTCTGAATGATTTAAATTTTTTGAGGGGGTGTGGCTTTTTATTTGGTTCTTCCATTTCCTTTTGCTCAGAACCACATTGATTTTTGTCTGAAATGTCTGTTCTATTTACTGACACAGTGGCTTTGCGATTGTATGGTGTGGACTTTACTGAGCGAGTCGACACTTGACTGTTACAGCTGGATAAAGCAAAGCTTGGGTCATTTTTCATTTTAGCTTGTCGTTGAACAAACTGCACAAAAATTGAGAAAGGAGGGAATGGTCTCTTTGTACTGAGATCCTACAGTTGTCCACCTTTCCTGTAAGTTTAAGGGTAGTTTTTTAACTATTTGTCTTACCCCTCGAGCTGTGTCCAGGTATGCTAGCCCTGGAAGTATACCATCAGACTTGGCACACTGCACCTCTAACAAGATGTCACCAAGTTCTCTCAACTTGACACTATCTTTGTTTGTCAGTCTTGGAAACTTTCAGTCAGTAATTGCACTGATAAATAGTTTTCTGGTTTGTCATCGAAATGCAGTAGACTTGTGCTGATGAGTTCTTTGCGGATGAGCTATTTTGCAAAATCATGTTCCCCGTTTGGTTCGGCTTAGTTGTTGTTTGTGGGTTGGAAAGTGTGAGCTAGAGGGTTACCCATTAACACCAACCTATTTTTCCCTGTGCACAATAGTCGGACATATCCAAATGGCATTGCTTATTAAAAGAAGAACTTGCAGCACACATGCTAGTGTGATACATCATTAGAAAGCTTAGGCTTCTAGTTTCTGCAGAGGTGCATATGAACATTGTCGTCTTCAGAACTTACACTACAGAAGCCCAAACATAAAAAAATACATAATTTTTTTTAGTCTCACCTGAATATTGTCAATTTGTAAAGGTCCTAAGCAAGACATACTTCACTATAAAATTATGCTTTTCACTGTACTTGCTGTTTATCTTGTTGACTACAACTGTGTAAAGTTTAAAATCTCTAGGAATAGGCATTTTAGTGGTGATGACCTTTTTGAATCAAAAAGTATATTCGGAACAAGTTATCCAACTATGTGCAAACTGTGCCAAACTGTTATGACCCGTTCACACCGCAGCGGCCAAATTGAACGCCTGTACATTTTGAAGGCCGCCGCCATGGCTGCGCCGCCGTGCGCTCGAACGCACAGCCAAAAAATAAACTCTCGCCGAGGCGGCGAACACACATGCGCAGTGGTGTCCTATGGCAGTTCAGGTTAAGAGAATGGCTTTGGTGTATTTCCTTTACAAAGTCCAAAAACTGAGGCGATTGGCTCGGCGGCTTGTCTGTGTCCTGCAGATACTTCAGAGGTGATCAGAGTTTAGTGAATATCATTATTTGCTCCAAGACTCCCATCTGGCTGTTTTTTTTAATAGGTCCGGGGTTTGCTTTGGTCCTTCTTCCGGGTAGTGCGTACATACGTCACTGCCTTGTCCAACTTTGTCCAAAAAAGCAGGATTCGCAGGTTGCGTGTCCACATAGACTTTGAATGTAAACTGGCCGCTTTGCCACGGCGGTTTGAACACCGCTTTATACTACAATTGTAGCTCCTCTATGATCATAACACATGCATTTCTATGTTTTGGAGACTACAAATACCTATTATTATATCTGCAAAAAACAATGTATGTGAAAATGTGTAAACGTGAGTATAACCATGAATTTCCCAATAGAAGTAAAAAATATAATATATTCTATCGTTGGTATTGTTGGAGCCATTTTGTCACTATTGATGGGGGTTACGTTTGGGAAGTATCTGACCTATTTTTAATGTAGCCACCAGGGTACAGTGTGGAGGAAAGTCTATATTAACGCACAGGTGTTTTGGTACTGGGTGATTGGGTTACGGGAGGTCACACGGTTTTTACCGCTTTCATGGAACCAGGTGGGCGATTCTCGACGATTTTCCAGTATTCTTCACTTGTGCCAGCCATCCACTTTTCCCCTTTTTTCATATTCTTTATTTGTCTGGGAGCATCTGCTGGAAATGTTTATTTAATCAAGATTACAGCCAAAGTTGGACTATATTAGGACAAACTGGACACTGAAGCGCGTAAGGCATGGATCCCCCGGCACCCAACCACCACGACAAACTGTCGTTATAGGTATAATAATACATATATCTAACGAAATGCACGTCCAAAAGGCTAATGAGATCAGAAAACCTGGTGCGTAAAGTCTTGTTGGCGCACGCCAAAAAACTGGCTCTTTACTGCTTTACGCATGTGACTAGTTTGCTCCTTGTCTGTCTTCTCCTTAAACCCACCCACCGTTCGAAAGCTTATCTGATTGGCTACAATAATATGTCAATCAAAACGTACTACGTTACTTCTTTAGCACGCTCGCACGGGTAAAACTCAAACTGCGCAGGTATCCGAAGGGGAGCGCTTGGTTTATCTAAAGGGCTCTGCCAGACAAACCCTGTGAATGGAAAAACTTGTGGATAGTCTTATTTTGTAGCTGAAAGTGTGAGGAAAACAAACATACCCAGCGCCATATGGTATCTGTAGCCGGTGTTTTGATACAAAAACAGTGTTGTACGAGCTTTAGTTGTGAGTTTTTTCACAGAAGAAAACGCTGTTTACTGAATTTGGGATTACTATAGGAAACATTTTCTGTGGATCATTACGGACAGAATGAGTACAGCTACTGATGGATTGAACCCCGTTGAGTCCGTGAGAACCGGAATAAGGGTGAGAAATGTGTAATGAAAACTTGATTTTTATCACAAACGATTGGTAATCGCTTATTGGGGCATATTATTCAATGCAAATCAATGACATTCGCTTTGTAGAGATAAAATAATAGAAATAATAGAAATCATCTTTCAAATGATGTATAGCTTGCTGGTATTGACAATGAAAATTAGAGTGATCATAAAATAGAACATCTAAAGTCCGGTTTTCACCCTTGCGTGGGTGGGTGGATGTCAACAACTTAAACAAATAGGTATTGGTTGGAACCACTTTAACTTTTGCTTTGTGTTTAATGTCACTTTTCAGTGGTGGCTGGTGGCTTTACATGCAGAGCTGCAGTTGTAACTTGGTCAACAAGTTGTTTGGTGACTTGAAGGTCTAAAGCATTGTCTATAGCACATGTGTCAAACTCAAGGCCCGCGGGCCAGATGTGGCCCGCCAGACGTTTTCATCTGGTCCGCCGAACATTTCTAGTTTATAATTATTCATTTCCAATAAATATATCGGGTTTTTTATTGCTAGAACTACAATTCCCACAATCCTTTGCAGCCGCGGCCCCTCCCCCGCGCTGCTCCCCCGCGGCCCCTCCCCCGTGCTGTGTGCTGCCAGCTCAAGTGCCGAGGGACAGCGACCAGCGACACTCATCGCAGCAGGTTTAAAATCGAACACACCGGCAGCGATGACCTGTAGCGCCCCCTTCACACGTGGCGCTCTGCCCCAGGGTAGATCGTGGGAAACACGAGGAATAAAGAAAAGAGGCGGGTTTTGTGGACGTTAGAGCTGTGCTAAAAGCGGCGCTAATGTGAAGCTAACAACAAGAAAACAAACTTCTTTGCTGACAACTCTGAGGAAAACATCCAAACCAGTGCAAAACCTGGGCTGATCATGAGCCACAGGTAAAAACACAGGTCAGAGTGTAATAAAGTATGAATGTGACAGAGTGAAGCTGCTTTTGAGCTCTCATTTGATTCACCACAAATAATTTGTCACTAAAATAAGCTTAAACTGTAAAAAATAGTGAGCTCATATTGAGTTAGTGCAGCAATATTAACATGTCTGTGATACAAACATTTAATATCAGAATCATATCACACGTCTATGTTCCTGTTCCTGCTGCTGCTGCATGAATATGGACTCAGTCTTTCACCTGCTGCAGATTTGTGCAACAGTGTCCACAATAGACTATTACTAGGCTATATAACATTTGTTATATTTTTATTGTTTTATTTTTTTGCATTATGTTCGGCCCGCGACCCAGCCTGAGCGTCGAAAAGCGGCCCCTGGCCCAAATGAGTTTGACACCCCTGGTCTATAGGTTTAGAGTGCATTTGTAACTTGCTGTGTTCAGCATATTCGCTTGTGCGCTGTACTGCATTAAAGGGCTCAGAATCAATAGGGGGTTTTTATGCCTGACTTTCTACTTCTTCGTAGGCTGTAACTTCTGCCTTGGCTGTAGCGACTTCTTTTTCACATTTCAAGATGTGAAGGTCGGTGTCTAATTCAGCCTTTTGCTTTAGCATACCGTATTTCCGGACTTTAGCCGCTCCCTATATAAGCCGCATTTGCTCTATTTTTTAAAAAAACGATAATAAAACAATACATAGGCCGCACCTTTTGTATAGGCCGCAGAACTCTTTCCTTGACTTTTGGCATCGCATGAGCTCGTCCCGCTGTCCCTCCAGCGTCACCGTACATTCATTGATGTTAAGCTTGCGTGCAGCCGCGCGGCTTCCTAGCAAGATCGATGGCCTTCAGCTTAAAACTTGCTTCATACGAACAGCTTCGTTTGGGTTCCATAATGATGCGGCAAGAATTGAAAATAATTTATAGTTGTTAATTTGTCGTCCGTGTTCTATTTGCTAGCTGAATAAAAAGCAACATCTGCTTCTTTGCTTAACTTTCTGTAGTTTTGATTCTAACCGGTTAGTTCGCCCCTAGCGGTGAAAGAAAAAAACCACAGAAAAGCCGCAGCCTCTAAATAAGCCGCATGGCTCAAAACATCTGACAAAAGTAGCGGCTTATAGCCGCAAAATACGGTACTTGCTTCTAAATCTGCCTTTTGTCTCATCATGTTGGCCTCTTTTTCAGCGAAGGCGAGCTGAGCCTTAGCTGCTTGAGCTTTTGCGTAGGCTTAGTAGCTGACAAACTTGATGTTGATGAGTGTGACCGCCTACTGGGAGCCGTGGACCAGTGCTGTGTGGAGGTGAAGGCCTCTCCGAGGGTTGCTGCCTCTCTGGTGACGGTTGGTCTATGGCTGCACCAACGTCTGGTTGATGCTCTGAGTCGACATTTGGCTCGAGTTCTGCGTCTGCTTCATTCTGCAGCTCATAGTCTCTCAGATAGTTTTTCCCCGAACGTGGACTCAAGTTTGCTTAATGTAGCTCTGTGCTGCTTGAGCCCGCTGAGTAGTCGTCTTTTTACTGTGCTGCCCTCACACGTGACTGTGTGAAGCTACACAGCCAGCGAACTAATAAAGAAAACTCTGTACACAAGCATTCTTTTCTTACTTTATGGAGGTATCTTGTACAGATATTATATTCTGTGAGATTGTGGTAACTGGAACATACAGAAAAAATTGTGTTACAAACTACACTGGACATTTGAAGTAGCTAGCTTAAGCACATGAAATAAACCAGTCACAGTTGGCTTCGTGTACAAGTTTACATTAAATGATCAAATAAAACACTGCTGTAATTTTAAACTAAGTGCTTGTGAACATACAAATACTCACAAAGACGAAAGCTTCCCAAGGTTCAAACGTTTAGAGCACATTCAGTGTGTAAATGAGCCGTTTAGGACTTTTTTGCTGCAGAACTAGCTTGTTTATCTATATGTATATATACACATGTGTGTGTATATATGTATATATATATACACACACACACACACACACACACACACACACACACACACACACACTTTATTGTAAGTTAAGTCATTTCTCATTGTACATGGGTAATTACATCCAGTACATGACATCCAGTAATGACACGCTAGCCTCAGGATGTTAAGGTAAACAGTAAAGTAGTCTTACAAGGATGTAAGTTCCTGCTAGAAGCAATAGGGAACGTCGTTGTAATGAGGATGTTAATATTTACCTTCCTGCTTTTGACCTGTATTCTAACGAAAATGTTTTTCCAAAGCTTAACACACACAAACTACACTAGGATTTGAAGATCTAACAAAAGTAGCTTGCTTAAGCACTGAAATAAACCAGTCAAAGTTGGCTTCGTGTTCAAGTTTACATTAAATGATCAAATAAAACACTGCTGTAATTTTAAACTAAGTGCTTGTGAACATACAAATAGTCACCAAGACGAAAGTTTCCCAAGGTTCAAACGTTTAGAGCACATTCAGCGTGTAAATGAAGCCGTTTATGACTTCACTTTAACCATGGCACTAGCTTGTTTATTATCGAGAGGAAAAAAACGCCAAAGGTCCTCTATGTGCGCACAGGAGCACTTACTCTGCGCTGAAACTAAAAAGATCCTTAAAAGAGAAGATGTCTTACCCTGACAATTTTACCCAAAACTCTTAACAGTTTTATAGCTTTTAACTAACTTATTAATCTTATGAAATTATTAATGTCTTTTGACCCAAATACATGACACATGCATATACATATATATACATATATGTATTATACATATATGCATATACACACACACACACACACACACACACGTGTGCGTGTGTGTGTGTGTGTGTGTGTGTGTGTGTGTAATATATATATATATATATATATATATATAATTTTTTTTTAAAGTCATTACTCATGTACACTACTCATTACTCATGTACATGAGTAATGACATCAGTACGAGTATGACATCCAGTAGTAACAAGCTAGCAATAGGGAAGGTCGTTGTAATGAGGATGTTAATATTTACCTTCCTGCTTTTGACCTGCATTCTAAGGCAAATGTTTTTCCAAAGCTTAACACAGTATTATTAAATGTACTGGCTTACTTGGTGGGAATTCTTCTTTTGCAGGAGAATTATGGGGATATCTCAGATCGTCTGCTGCTCAGGAACAAGCTGAAGTGCAACAGTTTTGATTGGTATCTGAAGAATATTTACCCAGAACTGCACGTACCTGAGGACAGGGAGGGCTGGCACGGAGCAGTGAGTTTCTTTTCTTTTACAGAAACATGTTCTTTTGGGAATTTATCTAAGCCATGGGCTCATAAGACTTTTAGTAGCTTTGCTGCTGGGAAATTTAGCTGAAAATTAAAAGGTACAGAATCACAAAATGCTGTTTGGGATCAGACCAGATTGATATGTGTAGCACTCTGAATTGAGTTTTACACAATATAAATCTGGACAGGCTCTCGCCAAAAGAAGTTGGGGAAAAAAGCGTAACGTCATGACAAATATTTGAATCTGATTGGTCAAAGCGTCACAACAACAGGAACAAGACGAAAAATCTGACTGTTGCTAAATCCTGTCAGAGACTTCCCTGTCTTCAAACACACAAAGTGCTTCTATGTGCCTACTTTTAAAAAGCCAAATAGTCCGACTTAAAATAGGCGAAAGTACATCTGTCGGCGTCGCCATGTTTGTTCAGGTTTGTCCTTTTGACTTCCTCCCCAAACTACCATTCTGCGCTGTGATTGGTCCACCACTCAGCAGGCTTGAGGCCTTGAGGGCTTGAGGGATTCTCCAAATTTTGATAATTCTGGATCATTTGTTTGGAAGGACGTCCTGATCTCAAAACTTTTGAACCTCAATTCTACACCTTCCCTTAGGTACGGAGCTCAGGTATACCCTCTGAGTGTCTGGACTACAATGCCCCAGACCACAGTCCAACAGGATCTCACCTTTCTCTGTTTGGCTGCCATGGTCAAGGAGGAAACCAGGTAAAAGGTTCCTCTATGCCCTCATCAATGTATTTGTTAGACCCAAGTATAATCTAAAAGTAGTGCGTTTCTGATGCTAAGCAGTTTTAGACAGTTCACATATACAAAATTAGGCTTTACTCAATTCCTTACATGATATCCAACATTGTGAAAACTAAAGAAATGTTTGTCTTTCTTTTGTCAGTACTTTGAATACACATCTCAAAGGGAGATCCGCTTTAACTCTGTGACAGAGCTGTGTGCTGAGGTCGTGGAGGGACAGATTTCCATTGGAATGAAACATTGTCCTCGTGATGGAGAAGACAAACCACACACAATGTTGTGGGATTTCCAAAATGTAAGAGTCTTACCATAAACAAAACCGGCTAAATTACATTATCTAAATATATAACAAGATGTCTACTTCCTTTCAGGACGGGACCATCCACCACCCTCTCTCAGACACGTGCATCACAGCGTTCCGCACAGGGGAGGGGCGCTCTGACGTCCAAATGAGAAGATGTAATCCTGGAGACAAAAACCAGCAGTGGAGGTTTGAGTGGTAGAGAAATGACAGACACTGTTTAAACCACAATTATATGCTGCACTGGAAGTATCCTCACTCAGCTTTTCACAAGTGTCTCTCAGGTCGGCACCTCATTTTAGAGAAGAGCGGGCCGTGAGCAGAGAAGAAGTCTGGATAAAAGTCACTTCGAAGTCAATAAAAGACCAAATTCCCCTCATTTTTGAAGGGGATATAAAGACAGTGGGGGAAAAAATGGATACAAAATGATAACTGATGATATAAGTGCCTTCTGAAGAGCGCACAAGAAAATAAATGTGCAATTTTAATCAAAGGAAACATTTTGAAATCTTAATAATGAAAGCACTCAGTGCCTTTTTAAAAAATACTTTTTTTCCCACCCGATGCACGATCAGTCTTGCCTTAGTAATATAAATTATCCTAAAAAAAGGTCAGTTCAGTGATTGAGAGATTATAAGCCTCAATTTTCTGAAAAGAGCTTTGAACAGTCTAGCAGTACATTTAATAAAACCACTGTGTGACAGGCTCCATCATGTGAGCGGAGAAAAGGGAGAACACCGCGGTCACAGAACACTGCCCCTCAATTGTATCTTGTGTCTGGAGCTATTTTCATGCTAGGATGCTGCCTGAACAAGACTCAAAGCATTCTTTAGGCGTCTATACTAAGTGCAGTTCTGTCTCAGAGGCCCTAGCGGTTGACAGGAGTGTTGTGACATATGAAGAACAAATGCATCCATCATTGCTTCTAAAATGTTTGCCTTGTTAATAAGTAGTATGTCGAAGTGGATGATGCCCATGGATGTCAGCGTTTGTGACAATGTGAAATGCTGTAAACAACACTTGGCCACTAGACTTAGGTTTTTACATTCACAAGATGCCTTAAACCAAGCACCTTTTTAAAGTTTTCAGTTTGGATGTGCCATGTTGTGTGTAAAATCTACTTGAATAAGGAAGCAGCCCCCCATTTATTGTATAACTGAAGACCCAATGGATGACTCATCTGGACTCTGATGAAAAGTGATTCTTGGTCAAATGTTTGTCAGATACAGCTGCATTTGACAGAGTTGCTTATTACTGAGCACTGTTTGTTCCCTGTGGTCCTTTGTAACTTTAAATATGACAACTATCCTATTGGACGGATACAATGGGTAAACATGCACTATGATTCGAAGTTTTGTGTTTTCAAAATGCTGTTTAATTTAAGGAATTAGAGGTGTAATGCACTAAGCACCTCTCAAACTACTGATCATGCAAAGGGAATGTTGATTACTTGATTTGGAGAGGAGGTAGATGGAGTGGGATAAATGTTTGGGAAAGGTTTTGGAAAAATAAAATAACTAACTACAAATGAATAATTTCCTTTTTTTTTTTAAAAAAAATGTGTTGCATGTGATGTATGAACTATGTTTTAAAATGAGCTCTTTACACATTTATTACAAGTACAGTTTTCCTGTGAATTATGGTCTGGCACAGCTGAAGGTAATTTGGTACCACCTAGTGGTGGGAAACTTTGCAAACGCTAAAGTTCTTTTAAAATTGTGTCTGCTGGTCTTTTGATGTTTACAAGTTATAGTAGATATTACGGTTACTATAGCAGATATAGGCCTACTTATAGGTAGACAATATAACCCTACACACGATGCACTGTAGGCCGCATGAAATGATTAATTATTTGGTCGGGACAGCGCATGTTCATGAACATGCATGGAGCACATGATGTAAAGCGCCGGACCAGCCGTGGGCTGTATTTCATCCGTTGTCCTGCATTCACGACGACGACGACAACAACAACAACAACAACAACAACAAATTTAACCAGTTCGACAAAACAACATTAGGACGTGTGTTGCGTGGAAACCGTTGTCTAGCATGTTCTAAATGAAAACGCCCTCATGCATGAACATGAGTGGGCCTTTGCCAGAGAGGCCAGGCGTGGCATATTACTACACACAGTCTTTGTATTTTTCACATTAAGGGTGCTCGATCTAACTCAATACCACTCATATTACTTGCTGGCTCTGAAACGTCACCTTAATTATTTAACTGTTTAATTTGCTTAAACATACATTTTGTGTCAGATTTCATCAAGTGTCCAAGAGTTTATATTCACACTAGTTTTAAAAGCTCTAATAGGCCACTGATGTTCCATACACTTTTTTTGTTGTTGTTGTTGAAGAAAACAAGTTTAACAATTTAAAATTTCCTTGGGCTTGTGTCATTTGGAATTTCGGAAGCTTGCATCTAGTGTATATGTTTATTATAGGCTATATCTTATGTGACAATTTGCGGCTTAATGATTTACCTGACACACATGAAGCAATCACTGTAAGCTTTACCTTTGTCAAGTTTCCTTTGACAACACAAAAATCTCTTCCGGAATTGTATTTTATATCATTTATGTATTTTAATAAATACAAACCATTTAAAAAGCCACAATTCCTACAAGTTATCTCATACATCTAAATTATCTCAGGAAATTACAGGAAAGTAAAGACACGTTTTTCATATTTAAAACTTTATCTTTTGCTTCGGCGTGGCTTATCGAGGGCAGCCTGACCAGCTGCAGGCTGCACTGTCTCTTTATGCACTGATAAAGTCTGGCCTTACAGTTTGGGCAGCATAAACAACCATCTGTTGTGATATCCGGCGCCATTACAAGGAAATAACGAGATATTATGAAGGCTGTTGAATGGAGCATTAAAGTAGGCTATAGTTTGAAGTAAAACTAAGGGTGAAGGTTTAGAGTGGCGTGGTTGTGGACACACGAGCCCATCACATCCACAAACACACTCTGTATTGTCTTGGTATTTAAATGTCACATTGTACCAAAGCTGGACCGCAAATATAGAAAAGACCACACCTTCAAAGAGAAAAATCAATGGTATTTTATTTTGTATTTTCCGCAACGGATGTTACGTGGTCTCTTTCAAGTTGCTGCTACTCACACAATGTTATAGAAATCAAGTTCAAGTATGAGCCCAGCAGAGCACTCAACTTTCAGTCATTGTGATCGCTCAGTAGACCTTGTTGGGACATTCTCAGAAGACTGTCGCTCGCGTGCCGTGCGTAATGGTGTTTGAGATGTTTTATTAGTTTGGAGAGCACTGGAAGCTTACAGGTTTGTTTACAATTTAGTGGATCATTAATCCGAGTTTGTAATCCCTTTTAACACTTGGATGGATGTAACATAGCGGATCATCTCAAAGGAAGGAGCGGGTTACAACTGATGTCGGTCCAACATTGGAAGTTGCACTTTACAATTCTGCTCAAAAGACCTCTCTTTACTTTGTGGCAAAATGACAGCGCTGGCATGAAAACCCCCAAACCTACAGTGGACACGACGTGATGGCAGCCTGCGGAAGAAGAAGTAGATCCAAGATAGCCCTCTTCTTCCTCTTTGGTGCCTCTTTACTGGGGTATTTCATATTTTCCAGACACAACTTGGTGGACGTCAGCGCGCGAGATGTCCCGAGGGAAGACGAACGCGTCAAAGGAGAAGTGAGTAATGAGGATCTGAAGAAACCCGTGTATGAAAAACCTCCTTTGGACTTAAACGCGCTGGGCGAACTGGGCAAAGCCGTCAAACTCAAACTGAGCGCGGAAGAGAGGAAGAAAGAAGAGGAGAGCATTAACAAGCACCAGATTAACATTTACCTGAGTGATCAAATTTCACTTCACCGCCGACTTGCTGAAAAATGGAACCCCCTGTGCGTACTCTGCCCCACGTACCACGAATTCCACAACTTTTCCACATTGTTCTCACTCTATTCTGTTTCTGTCCTCAGCTGTAAAAACTTGAAGTATGACTATCGGTCTCTGCCCACGACTTCTGTGGTCATAGCTTTTTACAACGAGGCCTGGTCCACTCTGCTGCGGACAGTGCACAGCGTCCTGGAGACCTCCCCGGACATCCTGCTCAAAGAAGTGGTTCTTGTGGACGACTATAGTGAAAAAGGTGCAAACAATATCTTTTTACTCTCTCATTAGGAGTGGTGGAAAGTACTTTATCTACTTTTACTTAAGTACGTTTGACATCAAATACGTTTTACTTTGACGTCACTAGATTTGAAGCAGGTATCTGTACTTTCTTCTGCTCTACACTTTGTAAACTGGACTGAAAAGTAGACCGTACTTTTCTATTTGGTTGGAGAATGGCTGAAATGGTCAGGAGGACATCCAGCCTAGAGATTTTGAGTTAAAGAAAATAATTAGTAGTAAATAATAAATAAATAAATAATAAAATAAAAATGACTTGAAAAATGAAGTTATCGATTAAGTTCCTTTGACCAAAAATCAGCACAATTCTTTAAAGAGCTACATGTAGTTATCTTGATAATCTATAATGTGAATACTTTTTTGCTCTAAAAGTATTTTGTATGTTATACTTTTACTTTGGTTTTAGTATTTTTTGCCCCTGTTTCTTTACATTTACTTAATTAACAAGCTTAAGTACTTGAGTACCACCTCTGCTGATTAGGAGTTTTTTATTTTATTTGACAATTAGTCTGTGGCTGCCTTTCTTCCTCTAATGTTGTAGATTAGTTTAGTAACTCAAACTTGTATTTAATCTGCGTAACCATTCTATAAGAGAGTAATACGTGAAAATTATTATCGTTAGCCAACTGCATTGTGTTAAGTATTCCACACCCATGTTTGCAGTGGAGATTAAGCAATTATTACACAAGAGTGTGTAATAATTACATTTCGTATTATTGTGCCATAGAACATTTGAAAGAACCACTGGAGAAATACATCAGCAATTTAAGAAAAGTGCGTCTGATCCGGGCGACTAAAAGAGAGGGTCTGGTGCGGGCCCGGCTGCTTGGGGCCTCCATTACGACAGGGGATGTCCTAACCTTCCTGGACTGTCACTGTGAGTGCCATGAAGGATGGTTAGAGCCGCTGCTTCAAAGGTGAGTCTTTTTTTCATCCATAGTTTGTGACACTGGGAGGGATGATGTTAACGTGTATTTTTCTCCGCAGGATCAAAGAGGAACCCAGTGCAGTAGTGTGTCCTGTTATCGATGTCATAGACTGGAACACATTTCAGTATTTGGGGAATTCTGGAGAACCTCAGATTGGAGGTTTTGACTGGAGGCTGGTGTTTACCTGGCATACAGTTCCTGATTATGAACAGAAACGCAGGCTGTCACCCACTGATGTCATAAGGTCAAAACTGATCACAAATTGTATTTAATTGTTCTCCAGTCACAACCGCATTTTTAGGGAATCTTCATGACAAACTCAAAAGTAACTGAAAATGGCTTCTGCAATAAGGAATCTGTTAAGCTTTACGCCATACAATTTGGTGTAGAGTAATTTAACGCATACATGTGATGATTTATGCGTTTCCCCTCAGGTCCCCTACCATGGCAGGTGGTCTGTTCGCAGTGAGGAAGGACTACTTCCAGTACCTGGGGACGTATGACATAGGGATGGAAGTGTGGGGTGGAGAAAACCTGGAGTTTTCCTTCAGGGTGAGAAAATACTGCCTGCTGCTATTATTCTGTTAGCATACATGTATTTTGTATGTAAAAAGAGACATTTACTTATTTAAACTGCCTTTTACAGCATCCTCATAAAATGTTGCTCTGTCTGTTTTGAATTTGTGTCCCTGGAAGACAAGGCCATAAACACCACAAAATAGATTAATTACAGTAAGGAATTTTAGAATCCTTCTTTTCCAAAAACCACAAATTAAATGAGATGGGCGGACATTTTTATTTCATGAACCCAACACGTGCATCATATGACTGTGACTGAAAGACAGTAAACACTATCAATCCTTGTGCTCGTCTGTAATTTCTTCTTTTTCTTTTTTTTTTTTACAAGATTTGGCAGTGTGGAGGCAGCCTTGAGGTCCATCCGTGTTCGCATGTGGGCCATGTGTTTCCCAAAAAGGCCCCTTACTCTCGGAGTAAGGCCCTGTCTAACAGTGTGAGAGCCGCTGAGGTCTGGATGGATGAGTTCAAGGAAGTGTACTACCATCGAAACCCTCACGCTCGACTGGTGAGTGTGGACATAAGTTGGTGAATAATAAGTGAATGTTTTCAGTGGGGTAGTGTTTGATTACAGCTGTGTCCGTCACAAAACGGATTTCACTGCTCAGCTCTGGTTTCCACACACATGAGCAGGCTCTCGGTGTGAAGCTCCCTGATTAGGTGACACCTGGAGGAGGAGTGCGGCAGGCACCCTGGGGTGAGGGTGGTGTCAGGGTGGCCTGGTGTGTCATTACCTCTTCCATCTCTCTCTGTGTCACTGGTGTCACCCAGCTGTCCTTGACAGAGCTCTGGTAACCACTGGGTGCCCAGATCATGTATGTGTGTGCTACAGTGTAGTTAAGATGAGGCGCTCAATCCACAGATCGGGTGGCACTCACCTCCCCGAGAGGAGGCCACCATGCCAACCTCTGCGTGGCCTGAAAATCCCAGTGCACTCAAGTTTCAAAACAAGCTTTCTCACTGCTTCTGAAAATGAAGGCTGTGAACAGATATTCACATTGAAGAATGCATATGTTATTATAGTAATTAGGCATGTATAAAACTGTGCACAATTGGTGTTCCATCTAGTGCATCATATTGACTGACCTGTTTGCAGGGCCAAAGTACCTTTTTAATTTACAGCCTTTTTAGAAGAACCAAAGGGACAACTGTGATCCTTTTTATTTTTGTAGATACCGTTGATCTTTTCTACCCTCCGCAATCTTTACAGTATTACAGTCTTTGGAACACTGTTCTACTCCTGCATCTGTGTGGGCATATTATTTGCCCCTATTGGCCATTTGGCTTGTATTCAATTCAATTGAAAAAAAAATTCTGGTAGCGCCCGGCAACAGCAGTTGCCTCGAAGGGCGACAGTGAGAACAGATTAAACAATGTTCATAGGCCTTCCTTAGACAAATGTCCCAAGGTCCCCTGTCCTTAGACCCGGCTTCTCAGAAAGAAAGGGTCTAAGGAGAGGGGACAGGGAAGTACTGTTCAGTTGATCTTAACAAATATTTAACAGAAACATTCATGAACACTGATTTAGAAAAACATCTGCTGTGTATTCAACTTAATAACAACCGCTGTGGTAAGCATTAAGTAAACATTAAGACAATAGGATCTCAGTTACATTGTTTGTTTACAGGAAGGTTTGGCACTTTGAAATGTACTTGTTTAACCAAGATTCAGAGTTGTGTGTTTTTAGTAGGCTTAAAAACCTGATATAATGAAAGAATATTTTACTTTTTGGGGGTTAAAGCTAAAATATTGACTGGTCTTGCAGGAAGCCTTTGGAGACGTGACGGAGCGAAGAAACTTGAGGCAGCGTCTCGGCTGTAAGAACTTCAAGTGGTTCTTGGATAATGTTTATCCTGATATTAACGTCCCAGAGGACCGGCCTGGCATGTTTGGAATGGTGAGGGCATATCAGAATCAGAATCAGAATCGGAAAGGGTTTATTGCTAAAATTCACAAACATAGGAACTTGTCTCGGCCTTAAGGTGCAACGTAAAACACAGAGCAATAATAAAACAACATATATTCTGTGCTCCATTATTTAATTCGAATTTTTTTTTTTTTTTAGATTGATCTATAATATTAATTGTAAAGATATACATACTCTGGTATATGTATTTTTGGTACCCAGAAAATAATGATGTGGTTGTGTCTTGCTACAGCTGAAAAATCGAGGGAAGAAAAACTATTGTTTTGATTACAACCCTGCAGATGAACACTCCATAGTGGGAGGAAGGGTCATCTTGTACCCTTGTCATGGCATGGGCCAAAATCAGGTAAGGTACTAAGTAAACGCTTTGGCAGACAAATACTTGATGAAGTTACATGAATTCTATTGGCTCTATTCACTCAATATCTTTTGCTCATAAATTCCAATTATCAATGCAATTTGTATTCTTATTGTGTGTATCAAAATACTATAGCTTGATGGGCCACACTGACCTGTAGGTATCAATCATATGTAAGGTAGATACATTACAATAGAATATTTAAAATTTGTTCAGCTTATTTTTAGCATAGGTAATGCCTATTTTGAAACGTGGCATGTATTTACACCAATATTATGATTAAAAACTTCCCAATCACTCAAGTTGACAAGTTCACATCCAAGAACGTTGTATTCTGTGACTCAGTTCTTTGAATTCTCCATGGATGGCGAGATCCGCTATAATACGAGACAGCCTGCAGGATGCATGGCTGGGGATAGCATCAGCACCTACCTGACCGTCCAGCTGTGCCGAAAACGAGGCCAATCTGTACCAGCTGATCAGAAATTCATCCTAAAAGAGGTACATGTCATTGTGTGATTTTGAACTACATTTATTATTTTAATACATAAAAAATACATAAAACGGATATGTGATTTAGGATGGGACTCTTTACCATGAGATGAGCCAGAAGTGTGTGAACGCCTTACACAAGACTGACGATGGGACACTTGCCCCTTCGCTACAGGCTTGTTCTGACACTCCGTACCAACAGTGGTATTTTGAAGAACGAATGTAATAATATCTCAAACAAAAACATTTCCTAAGACTGTGGATTATTTACTTTGGGGTGGAGAAATAGAAAGCCACTGTAATTGCTTGCTTAAAGATTGGAAGGATTTCCAACATGGTGTTTGGCAACGTCCTAAAGAATACTAAAAAATACAATTTATTTCTATTGAATGAAAAGTAATATGCTGGACTTTATACTGCACTATTGATGGACATGTTTTTTCTCTGATGTTAAATGTGCCATGGAGGCGCTAAGGTTGTAGTGTCTTGCCACTAGAGGGCCACATTGCTCCTTTGAGTAGGGCCCTGGATGGCCCACATCTTTTGTGTCTTGTCAAAAGTAGGGCAAATCTTGTTGCTTTTTGTAATGAGGCTTCATGGAATATTGTACTGTTTTCTCACTCTCATTCCCACGACTTAAAAAGGATTTGCATTGTCTTTCCAAAATCATATTCCAACAAATATCCTCTTTTTAGCATCTTCCCATTCCTTTAGGAATATAGATGATTTTTAATTTGAACAGCAAATCCATGCAACACCTATCATTTTAATAATAATAATAATAATAATGATGATTATTATTCATATTTAGTTTTTTTTTCTTTTTCTTTTCCATATCCTATTCCAAGTGATTTGATTCTAGAAATGACCCAGATTTTTTTCTGTAGAAACCCAATTTCACATTTGCCGTAATATTAAAATAATGTAATGATGAAACTGGCTAATATTATCTCTCTAATTCACTCGTCATAATATTGTGCCTGTGCAGTGTATAGTCATTTGTGAGTTTCCTACCTCTGCACTGAATCCACACAAGCGTGGACACATTCCCCATGTGTGAGTGCAGCCAGTGGGTTTTTCTGATCCAATCGCTGCCATCCGTCACGAGTCTGGAGCCTCTTACTGTCCCAGCGGCTGTGTACAGGGACTGGGGAACACACCGCAGAGGAGAGCACGCTTGTGGGTGTCTCAGGAGTGCTCGAGTACCAGATGGTGGCTTGATTGATTTTCTGGCCCTTGCCCAATTTGTTATCAGTACCTCTCCCTCTTGCTGTGCATCGGAGGACGCCTTATCTATTGGACTGTCCAAATCTTACTCACAAAACCATTTGTGTATAGGTTTGCTTGGAGTTTGATTTATGAAGAGGAAGTAATCACGTTTGTAGTTGTTACCAGCAGAGGCAGATGGAAGAGGATATTGGGAGGGAAATGCTTTACACAAGCCTAGTCTTACCATTAACTTTCACACGCGGCCGATTCAAGTCTTGGCAATTGATGTGAATGGTGATAGTTTGCAATGGTTATTTTTTAATTTACAGTGTACACTTTTAATACAGTACCATTTACTATTACTGTTTCAAAGTGAGTAGAAGTATAGATCTAATTTACTTCACATCAATTCTATAAGATCACAACAAAGAATTGTTATAGCATAAAGGGTCAGAGGTCATGCTTTTTCATTTAGCATTTTCAGGACATTTCCCCTATTTTGATGTTCATTGATGGCACATCTCAGTAACAAACAACAAAGCCAAACTACAACAAAGCATATGCAACCAGTCCCACATCTTTAAGGATAACCATTTTGATACTAAATATAGACAGTACACTTAAATATCTACAGGTAAATACTAAATATGATGAGAACAGTACCTTCTATTCTCTATAATGTGGACCTTTTTTTTTTTTTTAAACTCATGCAGGGTGATTTGCTATTTCCATCTGTTTGTGTGCCCAATGCCATAAATATACTCATTAAACCGTCATGTATTTTCCCTTGCTGCTTTCTGCTTTTTCAAACATGTCCTCTGTAGTAAACTTTTATAATGACATATTGTATGCAAACACATAGGTGCAATAAAAATCCACCAGCTGCAGTTTTCGTCATACCAATAACGTCACCCAGAGCTCGGACGCAAACGGGGCAGGACTGCGGAAATGGACCTGTGAAGGGGCCTGTACTGCTGTCACTTAATTATGTCTAGTAATGGGGATGTTCTTGTGATTACACTGTTGTAATGCTGGAGAAAGTGTTGGAATACCAGTGGCCTTATTCTGTCGTACACATGTTTTATTAATTTTGTGGAAAGTCCAAAGTTAATAAATGAGATAATGAAAAATATGGTTTTATTCATATTTTTTTTTAATGTTTTCTTAATCATTTGTATTCAGGGATACAATAGACCAGAAAGATGAAACGACAGGAAATAAGGGAGACGGGGATGGTATGGTAAAGCCACACTCACACTCACATCCTGCTCTGCCGGGTGAGCCGCACTCACATCCTGCTCTGCCGGGTGAGCCGCACTCACATCCTGCTCTGCCGGGTGAGCCACTGAAATATCAGTGAATACATTTTAATTGTGTGACTGCGTAAAAGTAACTGTAGTTAGTAGAAAGACCCTGTATGGTCTTCAGACAGAAACAAACCTGCTCAACAAACTCCAAAGCAACAAAACGATTTATCAGATGCATTGCTTTACAAATTGGCCACTGCCCAGTGGACAGAAAAGCCATTCTGTAAGAACTATTACAGTGCCCACTGAGACGGAGCAGTGTTGGATACCATTGTAATATTTTGTGAATGAAATTGGCCTTCAATTTCAGTTTTAAACTCGAGGGTTTTCTTAGTAGGCACATATAGCAGAGGATGTACTTTCTGCGGCAGCTGAGGAAAGCCAAGCTGCCAGTGCAGATGATGGTGCAGTTCTACACGGCCATCATTGAGTCCATCCTCACCTCCTCCATCACCGTGTGGTACTACGCATGACCACAGCCAGGGACAAACAGAGGACTACAGCGCATTGTGCTTTCTGCTGAAAGGTGATCGGCTGCAGACTCCATCTTCGCAGGACCTGTACGTCTCCAGGGCTCTGGGACGAGCAGGTCGATCACAGCTGACCCTTCCCACCCTGGACATGGTCTGTTTGAACCACTCCCCTCAGGCAGGAGGCTACGTCCATCCGGACCAGAACCTCCCGCCACAAGAATAGTTTCTTTCCCTCTTCCGTTGGACTCTAGAACACTTCAAAACACCTGTCACTTTAACTGCAATATTCAACCACTCACTGCACTGTCACTTTCTGCACTCAAACTGTAAATCTAACTATAACTCTTGTGTACATAGAAATGCCTATTTTTATTTTTTATTGTACAGTAATTTTAAATTGTTTCCTAATGCATGCCCTTTTTGATTGAATATATGTGTTTTATTTGCTCAGTGTTTTATGTTGCACCTTAAGGCCGAGACAAGTTCCTACGTTTTTGAATTTTGTTCATTGACAATGGCAATAAACTCTTTCTGATTCTGATTCTGATTCTGATTCTGATGAAACAGTGACATGAATGTGTTTGCTTAATCTGATTGTTGTGTTAGTTTACCCTCAAGTTAAAAAAATGGGCCCTTTGTCACAGTGAAGAGTTCTCCTCTGCTTCATATAAAACCTTTGTTATGCATGTGCTTTCAGCTCCTGCGTTAAGCTATATCAGTGCTAAAAACTATTTATCCAGTTGAAGGCACCAAAAGATGAGTGCTTATGTGGGATAGAAATGTGATGTGGAAAAATCTTTTAAGAAATCCTTACAATGAAAAGAAAATATGCAAGAATATGGAGCACTAATAGTGAACCTAAAATGAATTAGCTAAACAGAACTGAAAGCACCCACACAGCACTTACTTTCCTGCACCCATATGTGTCTTTAATGATAATGCAAAACAGCACTCCCCACGGAGCAGGTCTTTGGAGGCGCTGGAGTTAGAGTTGTCAGGAGCGAGGAGCCATAGGAGCAGCACACACTGTTTAGTTGATGTAATCCCAATCCCCAGAACAGCTCAGGAGCAGTGGCTGCATACATTAGATGACACACTTTTACTTTCAGAAGGGACTTCCTGATGGTTCAGTCAACATGTGAGGCCTAGATACAGAGATTGTAAGCCGCTACCGTCATGGGTTCCACAAAGGTAAAGACTTCTTATACAAGTGCACATGCAGCAGCTTTCATGTATCCCATGTTTTAACGTATGCCAACCAACACCAGCACAGCAACCTTCCTTAAACAAACTGCTACCTTAGGAGGTCATTACTCTTCCCATCGTGCCACAAAAATCTAAAAAAATATGTCCACTAACAGTGAGTAGAACATGACAGAATGTTAAAGGCATTACATCTGAGAGATGATCTGATGCTTTAATTGCAGACACTAATTCACTGAAATAAAAATCAATCAAGGCTAATGGATGATTCCAAAACAATATAATGGCCTGTTTGCAAATAATTGGACAATTTTATATTGGCGAGTCCCAAGGCAGCACTTTTTTTCTTGAGTGTATTTTTGTATTTATACAGTATTTGGCAAAAATCTCCAGATTGCCTGAGTCCCATTGATTCACACCGCTGCAGACTGCAATTTTTCACAGCCGCCTCCTCCATCCGAGTCTTCACTGTCAGAATACATCTTTAATGTGTTCCTACCAGATAAAATGTGCCCACAGGTGATTAGCCATTCCACCTTCACTCCCATTTATTTCTCCTTCCCACATGACTTGATGACTTGCTTAATGGACTAGCTTTCCCACACCAACGAATTGGACGAAATCATCTGCTTGATTAGTTTTGCATTTGCCCTTGTTTTTTCATTTTCATGCCAGTAAAAAACGGTTTCAGTCTCGAGACTGTATCTCGTACATTGGAAAAGGAGTTTTTACTTGGTCAATGTATCTTCTAGATATTATGTCAATCCAACAAAATTCGTTTTAAAATATGTCTTTAAACACATTCGTTGAGGTTTATCAATCACAAAAGCGCAGTAATATCACCATACCCTTATTTGAAAATGTACAAGATAACTTTTTTAATTTTATTTTTAATCCGCTCATGTTGTATCTTTAAAATATATATATATATAAATACAATATGCTAAATTTTAAAATGCTGCTTATCTTAACTCGATATGATCTCAATTTCTATAAATATTGCCACCTCTAGTATCGTGAGAAAAACTTGATTATACACACTGCATATTTTTATTGCCAAAAGAGCATGTCATTCAGAGCATTAATTCATTTCTTTGACACCAACTGCCTGTTTTAGATAATTGACAAAACATGACAAAACCCTTCTACATAATTGTATTTGTGTGATGCGTTGGAAGCCTTGCACATGACGCATGTTTTATTATACGCGCTATGGTATTAACTGTGTGCCAGTCGTGTTTTCTAAAGTTAGATCAGTGCCTCCTCCTCCGCTCTACTTGAGCTACATGCCTCCTCATATATGAGCTAACTGGCTCTGCTCTACAGCTGAGGCCTCATTCACAAACCTGAGTGGTATCTGCTGTTTTTCTGTGTCTGTCCCATGAGGTGAGACGCATCCGACACCTTGACGTCCCTCCCCTTCACACTGCCAAAGACACTGACACGGTTCTACACAGTGTAAGATTAAATTGAATTCTGTCTTCTCTAGGTGGGGCTCCTTCCACTTTAGACTGCTGTGATGGAGGTCAAACTATGAGATCCCTTGTCATCGGAGTGTAGCCATGTGCGAATTGAATGCCTCATTATTTGTGGTGTAGGTTTTTACTGGAAATTGTGAACTCCCATACAAGCACTCCTGTCCTGCTTGTATGTGTGACCATGTTATATTAAATACAAAGTACAGTCATTTCCTGTTAGGGCTGTAGTTTTCTGTCATTTAATAATCTTACTGTACAACGCAGTGGAAAAGAAACTACTTGGACAAAAAAAAGCAGGAAGCAGCCGCCTCTGAGTGCAGGCATATGAGAACTGGCTAATGTTCTTTTAAGAGAGAAGCAGCACTTAAAGTTCTTGTCAAGTCTGGGGAAAAATGTATTCCTTCTTTTGCATAATTCATGACTGATGTGGTGATGATGTGCTCAGTCAAACAGACAACCAAATACTCTGGCAATAGAAATTTAAGCATAGATGGATGGAGCATATGTAGGAATTGAATCAGCTAAAGCAGTTTTTAGATACATTATTTTGCTGGATACATGATGAGGAAAACCATGTACTGTGACTCGAGTTGCTCCAAACACAATAATAATGATAATAATGATAATAATGATAATAATGATAATATGATAATAATGATAATAATGATAATAATTCATATGATAATATGAATTATTATGATTATTAATATTATTATTATTAGCTCGAGCTATGAAATGGCAAAGAGCTATTGTTATTCGCCGGTTTCTTCTTCTTCTGCTGCAACTCGCGCATTTTTGACCCCCTGAACGTTGATGAAAAGTCTCACATGGGGGTATAGAGGCGACCGGCCCGACGCAAAATCAAATGAAATGATGCTCACGAAAACATCTGTCTCGAGCTGACTCGACAGCTCTGCCTTTAGTAAAACCACCAATTAAATGAGACGTGTCGATTTGGCCTAGGCACACGAAATTCGGGACAGTGATAGAGCTCCCAGTGACGACTAAAACACAAACAGGCAGCATCGCTGTAGTATGCACAGGAAGTCGGCCATATTGGATCGAACTGGCGCCACCACGTTGACTTTTATTTTTCATAAAAGTATTTGTCCAGGGATTTTTGTTAGATTGAGCTCAAAACAACACTTTCCGCATCTAGAGACATTGAATTTCAATAATCAGCCAATAAAAAATAAAAAAATCCTTATGGTCTCCGCGTGGCACGCTGTAAAAAAACGGCTTAAATTTATGTTTTTTCGATGACATGTCACGGCCACATGTATTAACCTACTGAGCTCAAATTTCGTTAAAAAAAAAACGAAAAAAAAAACACAAAAAAGAATGATGCGTTTTTATGGCTTGATTGTAAATAAATAATAACCATATAACCAAATTACTCTATAGCGCCCCCTCCCTGTTAGGTGAAAAGTCTACATTGTCCGATTTGTCTGAAATTTAGGGGTTATATTCTCCTCAGGACGACATGAAAAATAGTGCATTACAGATATTGTGTATTTTTCACTATTGGCCAGCAGGGGCAATTAATGCTCAAAAACACATTAAAATAATTTTGGAGCAAACACGCTTCATTTGATCAGGTGAAAATTTCAATCATTTGTACACCTCCTTATACTGATTACAATAATGTGTCAACCGTTAGCGCCACCTATAGGAATGCACATTCATTACAACATTCATTACAATGGGAAGAAAAAAAAATACTGACTTTAATTCGGGAAATTTTGCAGAGCATTCTTTAATGTGCCTTTGATCCTAAAAGTCCATCAAACCTATGCCCTATTTTGTACAGTTTGACCTCTAGGGCCCTCCACAACAAATAATACAAAGCAGGCTTAAATACACACTAAACATTAGCACAAATGCACCAAAGTTGTCAGAATGAACTAAATTAATTTAGATGTCAATCTCATAACCATAATTTTCTGGCTGCTCAAATAAAGTTTGTACAGCGCCCTCTAGAAAAAAAAAACACATCGAAAATGAGACGTGTAAGTTTGGGCCATCATGAAATTCAGAACAGTGGTAGAGATCAATGAGACAAGTAAAATATATTATTGGAGCATTTTCTTTTGACAGACACGAAGTCGGCCATTTTGATTCCAAATGCCACCGCCACTTTGACATTTTATTTTCCAAAAAGTACTTTTTAAAGTTGTCTAAATTAGTTAAAAACAACACTTTCCACAGCTACAGACATTGAAATTTAATAATGAGCCATCTAAAAAATATATTCTGTTCGTTTTTTGTGTAGCCCCCCATCAAAAACGTCCTCATTTCCTTGTTTCTTTGATGAATTTTCAAGCCCTCATGCATTAGGCTAAAACGATGAAATTGCCATCACTGGTGTGGCATGAAAAAACAAACAGAATAAATTAATGAGCACATGGCCACTCACGACTATAGCGCCCCCTACAGTTAACTTAATAGTTCCAAAAATGCCCGATTACCACGAAATTTGGGGAGATGATTTTATGCATAAAAAGAAGCAAAAAAAACTTGAGGGGCCTGAGCCTTATTTTGTACCATTTGGCCTCCAGAAACAGGCATATTTCCTATATAAATCCAGACTTGTCAGATCTATTTAGAAAGTCAAAAATGTTTTTGAGCAAAGTGAGTGAATTTTGGCGCACGCATTGGTCATATCTGTATTATGTACGGGTTGCCGGTTCAAAGTTGTGGTTCTCTAGACTGAAAACTGAAAACTGACTGAAGTTTGTGGAAGTTTCCCGAACAGCAACTAAACACTTCCTGTGACACTTACAAAATAAAGGCCTCTATCTGTTGTTCAGATACTGAAGCAGTTTTATTTTGACAAGGTCTGACAACGACAGATCATTTGATGCTGTGGAAATTTTTAAAAAACCCACACAAACAGAGCTGTAGTCACAAACTTTGATATGACAAGTGCGAATGTGTATTAAACGGATTTATAACACAACTCCTTTGGATAATTTACACTATTAAACTAGAGAATCTAGCCAATCCAATCCAACTTTATTTTTATAGCACATTTTACCGGCACAAAGTCTCCAAAGTGAGACAAATATGTAAAAAATAAATAAATACGTACAAACCAAATAAAAACAAATGAAAAACAATATAAAATATACAAAATAATAAAAGACACACAATTCTTATGTGGGGTTAAATGACAGTGAATAAAAGTGTGTTTTTAAACGAGACTTAAAAGCATCAACTGAAGGTGCAGTCTTTATGTGTGGAGGAAGAGCGTTCCAAAGTTTGAGGCCGACAACAGAAAAGGCCCGGATTTTGAGTCTCGTTTTTGGGACAAGAACCTGGAGCTGGCCCTCAGACCCCAGCGAGCAAGCAAGAGTGTAGGGAACAATGAGGTCTGAAATGTACGCTGGGGCCAGTCCGTGAAGTGCTTTAAAAACAAACTATAGCATTTTAAAATCAACTCTAAAATGAATGGGGAGCCAGTGCAGTGAGCATAAAGTAGGTGTAATATGTTCTTCACGACCAAGTGCCAGTTAAAAGATGTGAATTTTGAACTAACTGTAAGCGTGGCAGGTTAGCTTGGCTGATACCAGTGTACAGTGCATCACAGTAGTCAAGACGTGTAGAGATAAAAGCACGGCTCACCCTCTCCAGGTCGCTAAAAGAGAGAAAAAAGATTTGAGTCCAGTCTAGAAAAGCCTGAGGTGATACAAACTAGATTTAACCACGGCATTTATCTGCTTGACAAGCTTAAAATCTCCATCAATTATGGTGTGCTCGGTCCTGGGCGGTGGTCAGGCGGGGGGAAAGACGTGTCGGGGGAATCAGCTTTCGATGGCGGCCGTGAGGGAAGGCAGTCGCATTATTATTGCAGGAAAAGATTCAGTTGTGGTCATCTGGACTCTGTTTTAGAAAAATATAACGTTTCGACTCTCATCCAAGAGTCATTCTCAATCTGTGAAACAAGTCTGAGAACTCCTGTTTATATCCTACTCTGTGAAAGCCCTGCCCACAGGGCGGGAACCCTGATAATTGGCCATCGAAACCAAATGGGATGGGCCTATTGTTCTCTGACTTGACACACCGCTTTCCTGAGTACCTTAATTAGCATCCGAATGCCTCGGGCGTCTCCATGGTTTCAGCAAACCATTATAAACAACCGGAAGGTTGAATCTTAAACCTCCATTACGATTTAAGGAAGGATTCTCTTTTTTTAACAAAGATTGTCTCCTTAACACCTCTTTTCTCCCTGCTCAGAATCTCCACCTCACTGTCTTCAATAGAGTGGTTTGTGGCTTTGAGATGAAGATGCACAGCGCTCTGGGGTCCTGAACTTGCGTGTCTTATGTGTGATAAAGCCTCTTGTGAAGTGGCTGTTTGTCCTCCCTATGTACCGCTCTTTACAACTTTCTTCACTGCATTGGATAGAATACACTACATTGCTCTGTTTTTGTGTAGGCATCTTGTCCTTAGGGTGAACCAGTTTTGTCTTAACGTGTTGCCTGGTTTGAAATAAACAGGAACTTCGTGTTGTCTAAGAATTCTTTGCAATTTTTCTGAGAGTCCCGAGACATAAGGGATAGAGACACCCTTTCTTATTGGTTCTGTTTCCCTATTGTCCCTTTTGTCCTGCTTTTGGTTCTCTTCACTTTGTTCAGAGCCCAAGTCGGGTGTCCACAGGCTGAGAGAGCATTCCGGACGTGTTTTTCCTCTTTCCTCTTGCCCTCTGAGCTGGTGGCACCGCTTGTGCTCTGTGTTTGTAGTGTTCTGATCACTCCCAGCTTATGCTGTAGTGGGTGGTTAGAGCCAAAGAGCAGGTACTGATCCGTGTGTGTGGGTTTCCTATATACTTCTATCTGGAGCTTCCCGTCCTCTCCTCTGATAGTGGGAGCAATCAAGAAAGGCCAAGCGGTTCTCCTTAGCATCTTCTCCTGTAAACCTGATATGCGGGTCCACTGCATTGATGTGCTCTGAGAAGGCTTCCAGCTCTTGTTTCTTAATTGTCACAAAAGTGTCCTCCATGTAACGGTACCAAAGACTTGGTTCTCAGACTTGTTTCTCAGATTTAGAATGACTCTTGGATTAGAGTCGAAATGTTTCAATGTTTCAATCCAACTACAACTGAATCTTTTTCTACAATGGAACAATCCTGGGCGAATGAGGGATTTCATCATCATCATCATCATCATCATCATCATCATCATCATCATCATTATTATTATTATTATCATTAATAATGATAATGATAATATAAAACACATGTGGTATGAAAACCAATACATTCATGTAAAATAGTCCCCAAGCATTTAGCCTATCTGCTGTGAGCTACAACAGGCAGGTGTGCCTCAGAGAGTGCCAGGACGCGTGGTGGTGCCGGCGCTGAGCCAGTCCACTGACCTTTGCTGTTCCCCGGTCGATGCAGCTCAACATGGCAGGGCTCCGGAAACCTCTGAGCTGAGATATAAGAAGAGAACACTCACTGTCAGACGATGCGCTAATTGCTTGTGGTTATAACCTCATCTACCCCTGCTGGCTTTTTTCCGAGAGTATTATCCAAGCAGCCCCCAGGTCTCAGTGTGGACTAGCAAATCACTGGAGAGCACTGGGCAGCCAGGGTCAAGTGAATTAGCTTACGTAAGTGCATCTTTTTATATGTTTACAGTGTGTGAGAGTAGATGAGCGCAGAATCACAAAGGGTGAGGGTCATAGAAAATTTGACAGATCAGTGGTGTGACATGATTAGTGTTTGTTTTGCCCTTTTTTGTTAATAATTATACAAAAAAGTTAATCCAAACAGCTCAAACATCAAAACACCGGATTCAAATTCCATGGTTATATGACTGTTGGAAGCCCACCCCTTAATAAAACAAATAGTTCATGCCTAAACTCACCAGGTTCTCCATGAATTCACTTATTGTTACAGACAATGAGAATCCATTACAAACCAACACGTTGAGCACTCTTGTGGCTGAAGTGAGACGCAACCTCTGCATGATGGTAGCGCTTGGCAGAGTCCCAACAGGAAATATACATGACAGTGCAAAGATGTGTCTGGTTTGGATTGTTGTTAAGCCAAGTGTTCTGGTGTTATCTGAGCACGATTCAGCAGATGGAGAATTATGCACATTCATCACTGTTGAAGGCTCTGGAGACGTCAGAGTTTTTCAGCACTGAGCAGTACTCCAATTGTGACCTAATATAGGCCTTTTAGGTGCGTAGTAGAAATCCATTACTTCTCTGTGGTAACTTTAAGCAATCACGCCCAAGTTCTTCAGAAGGAGATGTTGTCTAATAGATTGCTGACAGACCGTGTGTCGCTTACAATGTTGTTTTTTATTCAGGGTTGTATGAATAAATAAAGAAGAATCAGACATGTCACCATGGTTTCCAGCTTAGTGGCCATAATGTAATGTATTCTGCTCTTAGTACAAGATTTTTTTGGTTTTGGTCAAAAGGTTTAAGTGCATGTTTTGCTAAGTGTAAATGTGAGTTTGAGGGCATTAGCACAAATGACAGGTGAAGGTTGCTCTGCAGGTATCGGTACAAGATCGGCCTGTACTTGGTGGTAATGAGGTTGCAGACATGTGGAGGAGTGGCAGGAAGCAGGGCCAGCACCACTCTCTGCTGAGCTCTGCTTTCATCAGCCGCTTTTACCGAGCTCAAGTGGCACGGCTATTAGACCTTTGTGTGTTTGTGAAGGGGAAGTGCCGTGTGCCAGGCCTGTTGGCTAGCTTCACTCATACCCACTGCAGCTCTTTGATTACCTACTCCAAAATGTGATTAGCTTTAAGCTGTTTGATTTACTAAACAAACTAACCTGTCTTATTTGGCAGTCAGGGTTAGGTTTTGGTTATTGGTGCTCAGGTGGAGCAAAACCAGATTATTATGACAAAATGAGGAAACATTAGCAAGAAACAAGCCATTTTAAGATGCAAAATTATTTAAATTAATTTAAACCAAAAGAAGCAACAATTTCTTTTAGGCATTCACAGAACATCCTGATTGCAAAGTTTGAAACCTTTCATTTATTGACCTGCACATGCAGAGCCTCTATTACTAGTACTGTACTTATTACTACCACTACTAATACTAATAATTACTTCCTCTATTTCAGCTGTGTAATTTAAGAGTAAATTATTATTTTGTTTCTTTTTGCCCTGAGACAGATTCTTCTTGACCATAGAATATTAAATGATTTGAGTGTCATCGTTCTAGCTGCCACATTACAGAGTTTTCTTTCCCTATCAACCACAGCGGCACACAGAGGAAGCGAGATAAGACATTGGGACACAAAATCTATTTGGAAGCCCAGTGGCGAACTGTGAGCTGCCGCCGAACGGCGAGAGAGCTGGTGAGTGAGTGGCAGGTGGCCTGGCCCCAGGGACTCCTAATGAAGAGAGTCTGCCACAGATCGATCGTCCACATCAGCTGATCTTAGGCTGGCCCAGAAGAGCTTCACTGGGCACCTGAGCCAACGACACTAAAGGGAAGAAGTGCTTTGTTTCACACTATCCATAAGCATGCATTTTGTACTCATCCAGTCAGAAATATAATCATCAACTTACTTCTTAGGTAGGGAGCTGCTAGTCTATATCTTTGTGTATCAGTAAAGAATGTGGTCATAGGTGAAATGACTATAGATTAGGCAACACAGGACAGGTGGTGGACTTTTGGATCACCACAGAATAAATCTGTCTTTCAGTGCTGCCCGGGGGTCGAGTGGTTATGGCACACAGATGTATGCCAGGCTCCTGCTTCAGCCGGCCGCAGTGTCATGAGTTCAAATCCGGACTCCGACATTTACTGCATATCCTCCCTCTCTCATTCCTCGTTTCACACTTTCCTCTCCTGTCAAATAAAGCCTACGGGCCAAAAAATCTTTTTAAAAAAAGAATCTGCCTTTCAATGTGGATGTTGCCTAAACAAAGATTAGTGTTCCTTCTGGAGGATGTGATGGGATTGTCTGGAAAAATATGTTTCACATTGGTGGGAAACTTGAAACACACCATGAATTTGTGATATGTTATAGTTTGTATTATTTTTACTCTCTGCTTTGCAGATACTATTAAACCTGTATAGGTACATACAATATGCAGTGCTTTGAATATAAGGTGAACAGGTGTGGTCGATAGCATAGTATCATTTTAGTCACCTGTCAAAGGGGAGAAAATGTATAGCAGATGTTAAATGAACAGTCTGTTCTGAGGTAGAATTGTGAAGAGGCTGGTTGTGCCAGCTACACAGGGCTTGTGGTCTATTAGATGGAAGGATCCAACTAGTTATTGCAGTGGATTATGAGGCTCATACCAAGGATCATTATTTTAAAAATGTTTGTCTTTATTTGATCTGTTTCATAAAGTTTATTGCAAATTAATATTGTTGTCTGCTTATGGAGGCATATTCAAGAAGAAAGTAGCTTTGAGCTTTTCATCATATTTCATGGCTTTGGTGTACAATATATCATTTTAGTTTGAAAATGTTGCTTTTCTGTCAAGTTCTAAAAGTTTTAAAAGGTCACATATACAGGGCTCTTTTCATTATTATTTTTTTATGGAGGCGTTCGCATCATCACTCACCACCAATCCATGATTCTTCAGAAAACGTGGTGCTTATATTGGTGTTGATCTGGTAAAGTGTGTACTTGTTTCTGTTTTTGTGTGAACGCGTCCCTCCTTACACCTCATTTAATTAGAGCGACACTGTTTATTAATAGTTTGGGGCTTGTGTGTGATAGCCTCTCTCAAGCTCACTCACCAGCTCATTTGGCCTGCCCAGATGCCACTTCGGGCTCTAATTATCAGGCTAACAGTGTGACAAGCCCACTGCAACAATGGTATAAAGTCACTTTTCACTTCATAGGCCAAATTTTTTGGGCATTACTTGCCTATGACTAATTATTATTATGCCAATCAGATAAATAGTGATCCCCAGTGCGTTTCTGACTTTAATCCATGAGGATATTACATAATTTATGTAGCTATAAAACATGCTTGTGTTTTATTAATAGAAATTAGTTAGACCAGACCAGTAAGTCACTCAATAAGGTGCATCATGTTGCCTATTTATTCCTGGAGTTATTTATTCATACATTTTTTCAAATCCCCAAAATGTTACATTTAAATAAATAATCACCCTCTTCTTCTTAATAATACAAGGTATTGGTAATATAGCATTGGAATTATTGTACGCATAATATAACTTCCGGATAAAGCGGAAGAAGATGGATGGATGGATGGATAATATAACTTAGGCAGACCTCTATTTTATTCATTATATTTTAGTATATTTAGTAATTTTAATTAAAACAAATCCATTTCTTGGCTTTTGTTTTGACTGACACTAGGATTGTGTACACTGTTGAATTACACAGAAGTCACAGTTGTACATTGTGAAACCCCTGGTGTAGGAGCTTTAAGTTAACCTTTTTAAGTTATAACAGTTATTGATTTGCTTGTCAAACTGTAGAAAGGACAGAATCTGGAACTAGTACACATTTGGAGTCTTAAAACTTGCATATGAAAGTGCTGGAAACAGCAAGCATTTGAAAGGGCATTGGTCTGAACCTAGAGCTATCCATGGTGCTGAATGAGGTTTTGCTTGTGCAAGCGCCCACATGGTTATCTGTTGGTTGAGCATTATTGATAATTGTTATAAACGTGATTAGCTTTTGCGTCAACATTGTTATCTTTATAGATAGACATAGGCCTACATTTTTTAATCAAATTCTGGTGCAAAGGGGTAAACACGTAGACCCCACTCACTATAGATATGCGTCGCCTTTGTAGTTTTCAAGCAGTCCACTTGTTGTTTGGCATTTAACCTACAGTTTTACACTCCAATGGATGTTTAAACGTTATCTGCCTACGATGTAAAGGCACAGTAAATCAGCACTGGCTGTCAACGCGCAGATGAGGCTATATCACATAAAGCCGCTGCAGCCTCCCTCCACCCTCTTCCTCTCCTCCTCTTCACTGCTCCCTCTTGCGCGCGCTGTGAGCAGCAGCAGCGGCAGCAGCGGCTGTGCTTCTCTGACGCACCATCAGAGAGGAGCATCCCAGCCCCACTGGCTGCACTCAAGACATTCTTTCTCGACATCTCGCCCTCGGAACACTGCATCCATTCCTGTACGCCGCATCTCTGTCCTCAGTGCAAAAACCCTTGTTTTAGACGCATTTTTTGTGCTGTGTTTGGCAAGGATGCGCGCAGTGGCTTCTCGCTGGGAATTTACTTTGTACATCTCTGTTTCAACTGTTAACGAGTGATTGAGCTCGTCTTTACAGAGGTTAACGCATCGGGACATATGTTTGCCTCAGATAAACGTCTCAAGATAAAGGTTAAGAAGAGTAAATGAGATGCTCCATTGACAGCACACGACAGGAGATATATTTTATTCTGCTCTGCAAAACCTTATTGTCGGAATAATCTTCGATTGGAGCGGTCTTCGAGTAGAAACATTTTCACAGTTTGTGTCAGTGTGAGAAGACGTGCAGCCCACTGCAGGGTTTTCTGCGGTGTTCGTCTAGTCTGTTTTGTTTCCTCGACGGGTGAGCGTCGGAGCAGTCCGGACGAGTGGAGGGGGCTTGTGATGCCCGGTCTGTAAGGCATCGGGGGATCATTTTGGTCACTGCACACGGTAGCATGGCTCCATCCCGGAGGGACTGCGGTGGCTGGGGTATGTTCCTTCCGATGGGATGCTTGCTCATAACTGCCCTGCTCTTCCAGTCCACCCTGGCCAAGGTGTGCAACGACCGCACCAAACATGGACAGGATAACAACTGGTTCGCCAAGGACGGCGAGAACTTACCCATAATGGTTCTTATGCCAATGAACGAGTCTGCTTTGATGAGCAGTATCAGCCAGGGGATTGAGCCTGCGGTCCAGCTGGCCATCAAGCACATCCGGGAGTCCAGGAAGTACACCTTCTCTCTCATCACAAAAATCTATGACACCGAGGTAAACATTACTAAAGCATTTCACTAAGCTGCAGCTGGTATAACCCGTGCGAGCCTCTGTGTGTGTGTGTGTGTGTGTATGTATGTATGTGTGTGCTCGTGCTTTGGCCTGCAGCGCTCCACAATGCGCGTTCAGGGAGAAGGAAGGGGTCTGGTGTCTGCGCATGTTTTAAAATCTAATTAAACACCCCTGCCCTGCGACGAACTTGTTGTCTGTGTGTAATGTTTGAATAGCCCGTACTGGCCCTGCATTGGGGATGGGGTTTGAGCGGTCAGAGTGGCGCAGGGGGCACCCACGCGGTGGGATATCATATGTGTCATTCATATCTGACCATAGGATGAGGCCACTGTTCATTTGGAGCTCACTCTCTGTGCGGCATTCTGTGGCGCAACGTTAAGAATTTCAGTCACGAATCAGTCCATCTTTTAAAAAACAGTGATTTTTCCTTTTCGTGCTACCTGAAGGTGGCAGTAATTATTACGGTGGTTTCTCATTTGCATCAATATTTTAAACAGTAAATTGAAATTGAGATTTACATATCCTGCGGTATGGTTGGCTATAAATATTAGATCTGAGTACTAATAAGGGAACCTGATTTCTGAACGCCGCCACACAATAGCTGCTGCTAGCGTCATAACTCCACTAAGGTATGAAAACAGTATCAAGATAAGATGCTGCCATTCTCCACTTCATGTAGCCTATATACTTTTGTCACTAGCACAGCTAGTTAATGGAACGCTCATATGAATGTGGTGCGCTTTCACAGTTTGCCAATACTACTTTTCAACTGTCAGATAAGGATTTGATTAGAACTGCATAATGCCCCCTACTATTCTGCTTATGTCAGAAAACAATGCATCAATGCTTTGGTTGTTAGCAGTGCAGCGGTTGTGTTTGTGGGCATTGGGATTTAGTCTGGCAGATGTAAGTAATCAGTCCCTGAGCAGAGGCTCTTTATCCCTTTATCCCCTGTCAGTGGAACCATGGGGAGACTGAGTTGGCCCAGGCTGAGGTTCACCTCACTCCTCTGCGTTATTGGCCTAATTGTGGTGTGTGAGTGAGGCCCTTTTCCGTAACTAGTTGATGGGTGTGACATAACGTATAAATTAAGATCAGGTAGCTCATATTTGGTGGATTTACTGCCCCCCACCCCCCCCAAAAAAAGCAGGTTAGGCTTGGAGCTGCTCCTCCTGTGTGAGTCGGGGTTTTAGTGTAAGTGAGCTCTGATACTGTAACTCTGCAGGCTTAGAGGATCAAAGCTTTTGAGAGTACAGGAAGCATTGGAGGAGGATGGATGAATGCATTCTGGGCTAAGCTCGGCTGCTTCTCAGGCTGTGACAAGCTAATGGGAATGGCCAGTCATGAAGAGATACATGCTGAAGTGAATAATTTGGGTTTGTCATAACATAACCACCTTATATTTGTTTTAAATATCATAAGTTAACTGTGACTCATAAAAAGATGCCTTTAACAGGAGGATTGTGGATTTGTAGCACATGTCATGAGCATATGCTTTCCTACTATCATATTTTCATCGTCATGAGCTTAAAGAAGTGAACATATTTATTTATACGTAAAAAGAAATCAATACAACCACAGAAGAACCTTTCTGCACAGTGCAACAGATACAGTATGCAGATGGTATTTATAGTGCCATGTCCATCCATGCAGTACTCTGAGCCTCCTGAGACTGTGTACCATGACCTAAAGGTTGTGTATATATATATATATATACAGATAGTGCTTTCAGATTGGAGAAAATTCACAATGTCACATTTGTGTTCATAGTGTTGAGTTTGGACCACCTCACAGAATGAACACCCCCTGAGCACATTGGAAGCCCTGTCAGTAGAGATTTGGTCTCTATTGCATTAGCAGAACGCAGGAGTGAGTGCGTCTATACAGGCAAAACAAGCTCACATGATCATGTTCATTTTATAATTGATTATTTATGATATTTTATAAATTTTCTCTGTGTTGTTACATTTATACTGCTAGAATATCCATGTATAGAGGTTGTTTAAACATCTCTGTAACAATGGAATATTCACGGCATTTTGTATAAAAAAAAATATGATATATATATTTATGTTACGTGTGTGTGTGTGTATGTGTGTAATATATATATATATATATATATATTATTATATATATATATATATATATATATATAATATATATATATATATATATTTTAAATTATATATATATATATATATATATATATATATATATATATATATATATATATATATATATATATATATATATATATATATATATATATATATATATATATATATATATATATATAATGATGACACAAGGCTTAATTAGACAGGACAGCTGATGTAGTGAACCACTACATCACCAGCAAGCACAAGTTCAGAAACAGATCTAATGTGTAATGTTTAGAGCTCTTGTGGTGACCCATTGGGTCAAACACAAAGCCCTTTAGTTGTCCCTCAGCAAGAGTTAATAAGAGAATTAATAAGGCCTGAGAAGATGGTACAGCAAATAAGACTGGATTCTCTGATGGTCAGAATGCACTGAGTGGGGCTGAATGGCTGATCCCACCCCAGCACTGATATCAGTGAAGCAGACTGTCAGCAGCAGCACATTGTCATCATACAATGGAACAAAATGACTTCTTCTCCCATAATTATTGACTTTTGTTTGAGTTGATTCCAATGAGATCAGATCAGAGTCATTGCGTAATAGAATGTGTTGCAAGAATTTTTCCAGATACACTCTTGACATATAACTACATATGAACTTACAGTAGCCACTCACTTTCCTTTTCCAAAGTGCCAAATTCGGTTTAGAGTCAGGTTTGGCTGAATTTGTGAAAACATGCCAATGACAACCAACAAACCTGCACTGAAAGTAGGTCATTTTTTCAGTACCACAGTGTGTGCTGCTGTTGTTCAAGCTGGTAATAGTCTGTTTTGGAGGTGTGGGAGGTGGCTCTTCAATCTGATCCTCACAGAGCAGTTACTATATAGTGGTGGCCTCTGCACATAAAGATCTATTATTGGCAGAAAAATGTTGCCAATTTAACCTACTATATTATTGTTTTAGATTTTGTTCACCTCAGAATATTCTATCCTTAATCTAAGCATTGTTTACCTGCCTTAAAAGTTGCATCTTGTGTCCAACTCCTGGAGTGAAAGGATTATGGAAATATCCTGTTGTCTTTAGAGATTCAAACACTGCATGCACACTGCACACCCTCAAGAGGGCCTCGGTGACAGATTCTGCCCTGAGCTGTAATCACTTTAAACCTTGTGTAAATCTTGGCCCAAAGCAGAGCAGTCAGTCACTGTAGGCTGTAGCAGGAGACAGGGTAACACATCCAGTGCCATGTGGTTAACTCGGCTGCATGTCGAGAGTATGGGTGTAGCATGTGTGCGCCACTGTGCCCTGCTCCCAGGGGTCAGTGGCACTTAACATCAGTTCCCAGGGGCAGGGTGGTTGTCATGGCCGCAGCTGGATGTGTGGAAACTCAAGCAGGTGCCACAGATGCACAATTATGCCATGCTTTAAGTTTGCCATACTCAACACATGTTTCATTTGTAACATTTGTGTAGTTCCCCCCCAGACATAAAGCAATGTATGTGCAAAGATGCACAAAACACAACAATATTTGTTTATCTAGTGAAGTTACAGATGACTACATCAAATGTGCAGTTTTGTTTAAAAATCAAACAATATAGTGTTCCCTCTGAACGGCCATAGACTTTATTCGACAGGACAGCTTGGCACGAAATGGGGATGAGAGGGGAGAACATGCCGGGATTTGAACTCACGAGACTGCGGCCACCCTAACCACTCGACCGCCGGGCAGCTCCGAACGCTCAGGTTCAATGTCATCCTTTGTAGTAGTTAGATGCCTTTATTGATTGAGAAGACAAAAATGTGTTGGTGTTTGTCACAAATTGGCTTGTTGCCTCACATATATATGAGCTCACAGGCACATTTCTGGTCTCCATATTCTTCTTTTTTTTTCTTTTTTTTTTTTTAAAGCCCATAGGCTTTATTAGACAGGACAGCACAGCTGGATTCAAACCCATGACCCTGCAGCCGGCACATGGTTTCCATGTTCTTTGAACAGTGTAACATTTGAATGCTGTTTGTGACTTTCTTCTACAATGAGTGGAAATGTAAAAGTCTGCTGCTGTGGTGAATCCACCTTCCTCGTGTTCTGCGCAGTTCTTCTCCATCCAGCGATAAACATCGGACCTTTGTCCATTGGCTGCTGCTTATAGCGCTGCACTTCCCATGGTGATTACTGAGGCCTCTTTGTGGAAAGCAGTTGGTGAATGCATCGTGAGCCAAGAGAGATAACAACAGACAGATGTAAGCTGAACTCATGGGCCACTCTTCAAGTGCCTGTGCACAGATGCACAAGCACATTCTTTATGATATTTAGGAGGCAATCAGTTGTATTTATGCAGACTATCAATTTGTGATGGTCATACTTTGAGACTTTCTCCAAAACTTGAGCTGAGGTATGTAGTAAAACAAGTTTTTAAATGTGAGAATTAAAATGTGCACAAAACAAGGCAACGCTCCAATAGATAGGCCGTGCCTGTGATTAGTAGGATCCACAGCAGCCGCGCTGCCTAATGAACTGTTACAGTAAAGCTGGAGCCTTTTATTGTCTTCTTTATTGGCCAGTGAGTGCACTGACTTGACCCACTGCCTCTTTTTACTAGTGTATTTCCTGCCATGGACCACACTGTAAACAAGTGTTTACACTGTGTTATTCTATGTACAGTATAGTTGCAACATTGGCTGATTTTAGAAACTCCCAAACTAAGTGGACACTGCATTAAGATGCTTTCCATGCTACCTAACTATGCTATTGATTATTCTGAAACTCCCCCCAAAAAATCATAAAAATCACTGGCTTTATTCAGGGTCATAGTTACTGTTAAGTAAAGTGTGCTGCCATTTCCTCTGCAACCATTTTGTTATTTTTGAAATCTCAAGGTAAGATGTCTTCTGGAGATTGGATGTCTGGTCAAATCTGACACGCTGGTTACAAGACAAATAATGCGATTAATTCACCAAGGCAAAGCAGCACATATTGTATACAGTGAAAGCTTTACTGTGACACACTGAAATGTCGTTTCAAAATGATTGTATGCTGCTTTTTAGAAAGACTCCCCATTTTACAGTAGCACTCCGTCATGCACCATCTCATGTTGTTCTTACTGTTGTTGTCCAGGGCTTCTGTGAGCGTTTACTATGATTGACATTTACCGTGGGCAGAAAGTGGTGGCTGGAATGATGGAAGGTTTCCCATGTGTTAATTCAATAGAAAGCCATTGTAAAATGAGTGCGATTTCATTATCTCATGTCTAAGAACAGATGACATTACTCTCCACAAACAAATATTCATGTTGCCCCAGTATAATATGGTCCTACTGCCCAGCCAAGGCACACTTGTTCTCCTGAGACCATTTACCAACATTCAAGGAAAACCGCTCATTGATGGTAAACTGCAGTCTACGTGCACCAATTACTGCTCTTATTAGTATTCCTATGAAAAATTTGCATATCCATTAGCGATGTAAGGAAGCCCTTTGAGAAATCACAGAGATTATAACAAAAAATAGCAAAGTGTAAAATAGAGCTTTTTCAGATATGCGTTGCACATGTGGATCCTGACACAAAAAGGAGCCGCAGACCTCTGCTGGTTTCTAATATATGCAGATTGTGTAAAAGAGGGAATCCATTAGTCAAATAGGACAGGAGATTTACTGTATTTTACTGTGGCTAATAGTAGCTACACCAAAAGAATACAATCTAATACAAGTGTGTGATCTTCCTGAACCTTTGAGAGAATGCAGTTGTGTGGTATAAATATTTAAAGGTGACGCAACAAACAATTCTCCAGCACTGACCTGTTGCAGCAAATCTTCTTGAATAAATGAAGATGCAGCATGTATTCGATCAGTGCTTTTAAGCAGTATGAATCAGAATTACAGATTGACCCTGGTGGTGGCTGGCAGCCTCCCTCTACATAAATATTATCTATACCCCCACTTCATGCTCTCTGCTCTGTTGATTCGCTAACACACCAGGGACTTTCTATTGATTTCTCTAAGGTCTTTATGGCAGCATACTCCCTGACACACTACAAGCAGCATACTCCCTGACACACTACAAGCAGCATACTCCCTGACACACTACAAGCAGCAAAGAGCATACCCCTGACCACTACAAGACTACAAACAGCATACTCCCTGACACACTACAAGCAGCATACTCCCTGACACACTACAAGCAGCATACTCCTGACACACTACAAGCAGCATACTCTCCCTGACACACTACAAGCAGCATACTCCCTGACACATAACAAGCAGCATACTCCCTGACACACTACAAGCACAGCATACTCCTGACACACTACAAGCACAACTCAAACTGACAACAAAGCAGCATACTCCCTGACACACTACAACAGCAGCATACTCCCTGACACACTACAAGCAGCATACTCCCTGACACACTTAACAGCATACTGCCCTGGCACACTACAAGCAGCATACTCCCTGACACACCTACAGCATACTCCCTGGCACACTAAACAGCAGCATAACTCCCTGACACTACAAGCAGCATACTCCCTGACACACTACAAGCAGCATACTCCCTGACACACTACAAGCAGCATACTCCCTGACACACTACAAGACAGCCATACTCCCTGACACACTACAGCAGCATCACTCCACTGACACACTCACAGCAGCATACTCCCTGAACACACTACAAGCAGCATACTCCCTGACACACTACAGCAGCATACTCCCTGGCACACTACAAGCAGCATACTCCACTGACACACTACAGCATACTCCTGGCACACTACAAGCAGCATACTCCCTGACACACTACAAGCAGCAATTACACACTCCCTGACACACTACAAGCAGCATACTCCCTGACACCACTACAAGCAGCATACTCCCTGGCCACCTAAAGCAGCATACTCCTGACAACACTAAGCAAAGCAGCATACTCCTGACACACTGCAAGCAGCATACTCTGACACACTACAAGCAGCATCTCCTGGCACACTGACAAGCAGCACACTCCCTGACACACTGACAAGCAGCATACTACCTAACACAATCTACAAGCGCACTCCCTGACACACTACAAGCAGCATACTCCCTGACACACTACAAGCAGCATACTCCCTGACACACTATACAAGCAGCATACTCCCTGACACAACTACAAGCAGCATACTCCTGACACACTACAAGCAGCATACTCCCTGGCACACTGACAAGCAGCATACTCCTGGCACACTAACAAGCAGCATACTCCCTGACACTAACAAGCAGCATACTCCCTGACACACTACAAGCAGCATACTCCCTGACACACCTACAAGCAGCATACTCCCCTGGCAACACTACAAGCAGCATACTCCCTGGCACACTACAAGCAGCATACTCCCTGGCACACCATACCCTGAATACAAGCAGCATACTCCCTGGCACACTACAAGCGAACATCCCTGACACACCCTACAAGCAGCAACACTACAAGCAGCATACTCCCTGGCACACTACAAGCAGCATACTCCCTGGCACACTACAAGTGGCTTGCCAGTTTTTTTTTTTCTTTCTATTTTTTGTGGTATTTTTTCCTTTGTTTAATTAACTATTTTGTTTTTATGTAGAGAATTTCCCTGTGAGAGAATCCAGCCATTCTTTTCTTTCACATTTCTTATAATACAGTATATACTGCAAAGCTGCAGGGGTCAGGCCATAGCTGTTTTTCTTTGCTGTGATATTTGAAAAGCTTTCAGAAACGCTTTTGGGGGAAAAATATCTATGATAATCATAGCCTTTCCTAAATGTTTTCATTCTTAATTGACATTTTCCCTATCTCCTGAACTGCTTTTTTGATTGTATTAGGAAAGGAGGCCTTTGGCAGAGTCTTGTCACATGTCACAGTTGTCCACCACAGCACAGGCAGAATCATTTTAGCGCCAATTCAGTTAATTTATTCATGAAAGTAATTGAAATATTTACGCAGTTGCTGAGACACTGGAGGCTGCATGTCTTCAGTGCTCACATCTCACATTGGAAATTATGTTTTATTTACAAATGGATCTCCCCACCACACACCCAAACCCACACAATATGATGGTAGAGTTTTTGGTGATGTACAGTGATATCAAATGTACAAAAAACATGAATCTGATTGCTACAAATTGAGGTGATAGATGGAAGCATGTGTTCCTTTGAATGGCTGCATGGCGTGAGACTGTGGGTAAAACTATTTTAGTGTCCAGGCTGTGGAGGATGAAGAACCATGGCAGAATTATGCTCTTGTTTTATCCTGAGACTTTCATGGAGGAAGAGCCTGTCTGTGGAGCAGTGGGCTCAGCTCATGTGCTGCTGCTGTCACATGCCGCGGCTGGCAGGAAAACACCACCCACTGGGAGGAGTGGGTGTGGGGGCTGGGCAGCAGGATGGCACTGACTCCTCAGGCTTTATCAAAGAGACAAAATAAACGCTAAAACTGCTTGAGCTGCCACTTACCATCAACAACTGCTCGGTGGTAGGGCTGAAAACTGCCAAGCCTACTACATCAGTGCATTATAGCTTCGCCATTTTGGTTAGTTTTACAGTGTGTTCCATGGTCATCCAGTATCAACAAATCTTTTCTTAATTGTCTTCAGGTCAGACACAAAAATGAACTGATCATTCAAGATGATTTTTGGTAGATATACAGTAGTCCAGTTTACAGACCATTCAGTACAATGACTCCGGCCATGCTTCTTCTATGACTGGTGAGTGTGACAGAGTGAACATAGTGCAGATGAGCACACAGGTATTAACTGAAGTGTGCCTACAGTGTAGAATAAAGTGGGCTCTGCTGCTTTGCCCATTAGCCCTCAGTACTCTGTCCGGCAGCAGCGTTGACATCCACGCTGCTCTGCATTGATGTGAGGAAGTGCTCGCTCACATATCATCATTATTGGCATGGGGATGGCTGTGTAAAAGCCCGGGACTCCACAAGTCATGAGCATGATTATGGTGAGACTGATTCATTGATGGATGGGGCGGGGGCATTGTCCTTGTGCGGCCAGGCCAGCACCTCTCTCTGGGACCCCCATTTATTTTAATTTTTTTATTTATTTGTCCTTGCCTATTGCACTAGGCAAGGCAAGGACATAAAAGAGTGCAAATAAAATCCATTCAGTCATATGCAAAACTAAACAAAATAATTTTTAGCCTGTAGAGGCCTGTCTCACACCTTCGGGAAGGCTGTTCTAGATTTGAGCTGCATAAAACTGAAACGCAGATTCCCCATGTTTAGTCCAGACTCTGGGCACCAGCAGGAGGCCGGTCCCTGAGGTCCTCAGAGTCCGAGATGGTTCATATGGCCCTAACATGTTCGAGATGTACTTTGGTGCTGGGCCATGGAGAGACTTGTATACAAGCAGAGCTGCTTTGAAGTCTATTCTGTGAGCCACAGGGAGCCAGTGCAGAGACCTGAGCACAGGACTAATGTGATCGTACTTCCTGGTTCTAGTCAGGACCCGAGCAGCAGCGTTCTGGATGTACTGCAGCTGTTTTACAGCTCGTTTGGAGAGGCCAGTGAGCAGGCCGTTACAGTAGTCTAATCTACTAGAGACAAATGTGTGGATAATGGCGTCAAAACATATTTCTCGTTTTTGTTTTCACCAACAATGGCAATTAAAATGATTCTTATTCTGACTCTGATAAGCCTCTCCAAGTTTGGTTTAGACTATACACTTTTGGCAATGTTCTTCAGATGGTAAAAAGCTGCTGCTGTTATTGATTGGCTGTTAAAGTTAAAGTCTGAGTCCATTATTACGCCCAGATCTCTAACTTGATTTGTAGGTTTTAGAGCGAGACTCTGGAGGTGACTGCTAGCACTTTCTCTTTGTTTCTGTGGACCAAAGACGATGATTTCAGTCTTGTCTGAGTTCAGTTAGAGAAAGTTGTTTTGCATCCACACACTGATCTGTTGGATGCAGGGACGGAGTGAATCCACTGGTCCATATTCACCTGCCGTCAGTGAAACTGCAGAGTGTTGTCTGCATAATTGCAATTGGACACATTTTCGCGACGTATAGGGATGTCACAATATCAAAGTTTCATGATTTAACGATTATTCACGATTATTGAGACTGAAACCAAACAACAGTGAAATCTTCCCGTCATTCCCGTGGTCTAACATGTTACTGTTCCTCAGGTTTGTGAACGAACAGGAAGCATGTAGAGGTTGAACAGGTCAGGGGTCTGAAACAGGGGTCTGAGACAGTTACCAATTTCAACAAAGTACTTCTTGTCTTCCAGATGGGATGTCAAACAATTTAAGGTAGTGCTAGTGACACACACCCAGTCCACTAGTCTTTGTAAGAGAATCCCATGATTGACAGTGTCAAAAACAGCACTGAGGTCCGACGGAATTAAGACTGAGGATTGATCAGTGTTCATGTCGTTTGTCACCTTGATATGTGCAGTCTCAGTGCTATGATGAGGTCTAAAACCTGCCTGGAAAACATCAAATTAGTTGTTTATTAAGAGGAAATCAGTGAGATGATGGTAAACAACCTTTTCAAGGACCTAGCCCAAAACTTGCAGATTAGAAATGGGCCGGTAATTACTGTAGCATCAAGACTACTCTTTTTTAGTAGAAGCTTTATGAACGCAATTTTCAAGGCCCTTGGGAATGTTCCAGATTGAAGCGATATGTGAGTGAGTGAGTGGTGCTAACAAACTCACACCAAACACATCTAGGCAGCATGTAGATGAACTCAGACTTGCCCCATTTTCTGTGCCCTGACCAAATCATATTTCTCCATAGCACCTTCTGCTTATTTTTAACCATTTTAACCTTCTTTGGGGCAATGGTGTCCAGAATATTCAAAACCCTAGATGTAAAAAAAATTATCATTTTTCAAATTTATAATTTGCATAAATAGTGTTCCTCTGCTGTCATTTACTATTGATCAGACACCAACTCAGTCTATGTACATTGGTGCAGATGATTCTCAAATGTTAATTTTAAGCACAAGCCTTCACTTTGAATGCAATAATGGTTGGAGTTATTTGTGTTTTGTTTCCATTGCCAGTGCTGATTTTTACATGGTATCCTTTTTTTAAATATTGTACAGGAAATATTGTACAGGAAATTATTATCAGCCCATTCCATCTTAAATTTCCCCATGCTTTTTTAAATAAGGGAACTGTTCATAATAGAAAACAAATCAGCATTGCCAATGGATGTCCAGCCCTGTTTTCTATTATGTATACAACAGAAGTACACTCACATCTGGTGTGACAAGTAGTTTTCTTTTATTAAACAGAAGGAAGCCTACCATCACGCCACTTAGGTAAGGAGGAGCCTTAAATGCTTTAAAGGTCAGTCATCAACAGATGGCCATGATACTCCAAAAATCTATAAACTGTACCCTGAATTAGTGAACAATTGAGTAAGGCCTGAGTAACAATTCGTATATGTGCATACATAACAACAGTTATAGTTTATCTGAAAAAATACAAATATTGCTGTCTTGTTACACACAGGCTGTACTCCTTTCTGGGGTTGAAAAGGGGAGGAGAGAAAGAGATTTGTTGGATTTAATCTGCTGCTAACTTTCTCTGAACAGAGCATTAGACTGCTTGGCAAAGTCTGAGCCTGAGTCACTATCTAATCTGCTGATTTGGCTCTGTGAGAGATTAGGGTTATGGTTCCGAATGAGAAAGAGAGTCCGAGCATAACAGAGAGGATGAGATGTGGGAAAAGGCAGGATAGATACAAGGCAATTTAGGAAGAAGAATGCAGTTCAGAGATGGCTTTGTTTGAGATGAGGAAGGAGGAATGCTCAACGTGAGGTAAAACAACCTGTTCCAACTACAAAGGCTTTTGGATGAAGACCTATGTGTGAACATGCTGGTTTTGAGCCACTTTAAAAGTTTTGCACTGAAGCCTAAAATTACAACAGCAGTTGCCTCAAAGGAGGATTGAAAACAGATTAAACAATAGCAATGTCCCAGCATCCCCTGTCCTTAGACAAATGTTCCAACGTGCCCTGTCTCCTTTTCGGCAAGGAAAAACTGCAAAACCTCTTTGGGAATAAGTAGAAACCTTGAGGATTCCACAGTGAAGGAGAGATCCAACTCCCACAGACGGACAGGCTGAAGCGCTTCAATTTGCAGATAGACTGTGGAGCTGGAACCACTCAGGAGGAGAACCAATTCTTTGAGGTAGATGAAGAGACCTTTTCTCCAGGCAGTTGAGGAGCATCCAGATCCACAGGTTGGCATGTAGTTGAAACAGAGCCATTCCCAGAGGAAAGTGGAAGAAGGAGAAAACGATGGGAACAGTAATGAACAGACTACAAGTTAAATAAAATATTAAATATTGTTGATGGGAAAAGTAGAAAGAAGCAGAGGATAGTGCTCAAGCTGCCATACTTCCCCCAGCATAGTTGCTCCTAGCGCAGTGAAGCAGGGAAACGGTAGGTTTTTACTTCTGTTCCATGGTTGGCCTGACCATAAGCAATTTCAAAGAGGAACATTTTAGGCCTGGTCTTACATGCAGAGACTGCATCAGCCTCTTTAACATGAACAGGGAGGGGATTCCATAACACAGGAGCTTGGTAGATAAATGCTCTACCTCCTACACTGACATCGTTGTGTCACTATCTCAGAGTCTCAAAGACGTTTAGGGCCTGATAAAATGGCTTTGGCATTTTCATGGTTAAGAAGCAAATAATTGTCATCCAGGTTTTTATACTTTTGATGTCTGATTCATTCATAAAGACTGCTGTGTGTCATCTGCATAACAGTGGAAGTTAATTCTATGCTTTCTGATGATATTAGCTAACTGCAGCATATGAAGAGTAAACAGAATTGGACTCTGCGATGCATACGAGACTGTAACATACTATCTATATGTCTACTGTCTACATTACATTTTCATTGTTCCACAGTAATATGTATGACAATGGAGCATATAATACACACTCTGTGCTTTAGTCCATTGATAAAACAGGAATTCGCCATGCACTTGTTAATAGCTTTTTCACAGGACAAAACATAAAGAATACTCCATGTTCCTGTAGTGCTGTGAATGCCACGGTCTGTCCTGTCCCTAGTTTTCTCGCCTGGTCAAGTCCATTCATTTGGCTCATAGTGCCATGAGTACAGTAGCTGGTTTATTTATAGCAGCCATCCAAAGCACAGTCTTCTGGCCAGTTAACATCACTAGTGTGCAGTGTAGTGTAAATATAGCATCTCACCCGCCTCTGTACATCATTTTCCTAATCTACTTTTCTTTCTTTACTTTGGCCCTTACACTCTCTAATAGGCACATTGGCATCTGTGTGTGCACCCACACAAGACAAATCTCGCATCTGTATATATTCTGCCTGCAGCAGCGCTTCTCTTTAATTGGATCTACTTCTATTTCTTGTCAGAGAATACCTCACTTGTACCCAATGTAGTGCTCCTGCACTTCAACTTGACTTTGACTTGTCTAAACCCATGTTTATGTCTCAAAAAACCAGAACATTTTTAAAACAGGCTCAGTACTCAAATAATGATGTACACAGATATAAATGAAAAAGATATGCATTTCTGTGATGTAGCAGTGTTATGATCCCCCCTCACATAGAGTGTTTTAACCTGCAGGGCTCTGGCGGAGAACTACTATAATGAGAAGGGGATGATGTGAAAGTGTGGGTTTTCTGCACCAAAGCCTACGTTTAGTCTGTGTTTATTTTGCTGCTGCTTTTATGTATGTTAAACAGATAAAAACACAAAAGTAGGCCAGTTGGAGTCCGATTTATTATCATTATTTATTATTATTTATTTAATCATTTATTGACCTTTATTAACCAGGTAAGTCTCACAGAAGTTTCTCTTTTTCAGAATGCTGGCCCCAGAGGGGAGGAGCCTATTGTACATGCATTAGTGTAGCTTTTATCAACTCTGGTTTAAATGAAGAGTTTAAAATGAGACCATAAGAAATGAAAAGGAGGTAGACCTGAACCAAACCATGGCCCATAGCTTTCTATGAGAGGCCCACAGCCCTCGACCATGTGGCTCAAAACCCCAACAAGCCGGCCTGTTCCACACCAGTGCCTAAATAGACAGGCAGCACAGATGACACTTGTCCCGACCAGACCAGCAGCCAGCAGCCAGCAGCCAGCTCTCTCTCAGCCTCCTTCAGCCTGCTCCCAGCGCTTGCCATTTAACTTTTTATATCTGTAATGCAGGGGCCTCATCTCAGCTGTGAGTCACAACACTGGTTTATTCATCAGAGCCGATCCTCTTAGTTTGAACAGCACACTCAGATTTCACTTCAGAGCTATAACCATTTGACATTACTTTGTGTAGGAGATTTGCATGTTTGTTTGTACTATATCTTCATAATCCTGTTCCTTCACTGAGCAGGTAAAGGAGGGCCCATTAGTGGTGCTCCCTGGCTCTGTTGATGCGGACACAGATCAGAGGGCAGACAGTACAAGTCCCTGCTGGCAGCGCCTGATAAAACATCCTGTTTCACCAGCAGAGTACTCGCTGCTTCTGCTCAAGTCACGAACAAGAGAGACTCTGTGCTGGGGAGTGCTACTGTATGCACAATGACAACTTGGCTTGTCGACTCATTATTCTTAGGTCTGTCTCAGCCTGTTCATTTTAATTTGATAAATAAGAGCATTGTCAGAAATCCAAAACATTTCCCAGTCCAGTATTTGTCCTGCTGGTATCCTTTTGTGGCAGGAGAAACGGTTCTGAGATCCCGAGGTGGGGCTCAGGTGTAAAACAAAAACTTGTATGTGTCCTCTATATGCAGGTTCAGTTGTGAGTGTTGTTTCTTTTTAGACCAGTAAGAGAACGTACACTTTATTATCCCGCAAATTTGTCCACTGCATTTGATCCATCCTTCAGTGCAGGAGCAGTGGGTGCCCGGGGACCCATCTCCAGATCTTGAGCTGCTTGTTCAGGACCACCATAGCTATGGGATTATACCTATTGTTCATGTTTTGAGATGGTGGGAGAAACGGGGGTGCCAAGTACACAGGCCAAATACCCTCCCTTCAAATGTGTTTATTTCTATTCTCTTTATTGTTTTTGAATCTTTGATCACTTCCCTAGGCTGGGTTCATATGGCATCTCAATATTTTAAACTGCCTCTGAATTGAGCCAAAGCACAGGTCAGAAATCTATAGAAGAATTTTTGATTGTCAAAATGCAAATGTTTTGTCTTGGTTAATTATTATCATAACTGTAGTAAAAAAAAATAAAAAATTATTCAAACCTCAAAGTCTTAAAGAAATTTTTATCTTCAGAATCAAAATCAGACTCCCCCATCACCACGGTGGACTCCTTCCGCTTCCTCGGCACCACCATCACTCAGGACCTCAAGTGGGAGCCCACCATTAGCTCCCTAATCAAGAAGGCCCAGCAGAGGATGTACTTCCTGCTGCAGCTGAGGAAAGCCAAGCTGCCAGTGCAGATGATGGTGCAGTTTTACACGGCCATCATTGAGTCCATCCTCACCTCCTCCATCACCGTGTGGTACGCTGGAGCCACAGCCAGGGACAAACAGAGACTACAGCGCATTGTGCTTCTGCTGAGAAGGTGATCAACTGCAGACTTCCATCTCTGCAGGACCTGTACGTCTCCAGGGCTCCGGGACGAGCAGGTCGGATCACAGTTGACCCTTCTCACCCTGGACATGGACTATTTGAGCCACTCCCCTCAGGCAGGAGGCTATGGTCCATCTGGACCAGAACCTCCCGCCAAAAGAACAGTTTAAATCCTTCTTGGAACACTTCTTAAACACCTGCCACTTTAAGTATAATTTAATCAATCACTCACTTTCTGCACTACATCTGTGAATTGAACTGTAAATTCTTGTGTACATTGCAAGCCTATTTTTATTTACTATAGTAAATAAAATGTTTTCTTTAATGCATGTCCTTTTGATTTCATATATGTTGTTTTTATTATTGTTCATCATTGTATGTTGCACCTTAATGCCGAAAGAAGTTCCTATGTTTGTGAATTTTGTTCATTGACAATGGCAAAAACCTTTTCTGATTCTGATTCTGATTTAACGATGAACCTCCCATAAAGTTAGTCCTTGCCCTCCATCTGACTCTTGCGTGTTAGCTGCATTTTATCTATTGTATGTCACAAGTAAAAATTACCCACTGCATTTGCAATTTTTGGCTGTATCCTGCCTGATGTGTGAAGTTTATGTCTTATCTGGGATTTGTGTGGATTCTCAGTGATTGTTAAACTCACAGGTCTATCAGTAGCCTATTTTTGTCTCTATTAGACATTTGTCTCTACTTCACTTGATCTCTATTTGGATTAGATCTTCTTCATCCATTGAAAGGTCTTGGGCAACACTGGCTGATACCAGTCTCTGTCAAGCATAGGAGTTGTTGCGCCATCTTAAAGAGAGCATTGTCAACTTGTGCATGTGTTTTCTCTACATAGAGAAATCAAGGATTATTTATGTTCATAGTCATGAATATCATCTTAGGACACATGCAAAAAAAAAAAGAAAAGGAGAGATGCATACATTTGGCCTACTGGCACTTTTGGGGCAAACAAGGTGCTCATACCAGCAGAGAAAAAGCCCTCTTCCAAACGCTCGTGAGGCAGGCAACAGGTTCTCTGTTTCCATGGTGATGAGCTGCAGGCTGACCGCACATGATGTGAGTGAAAAAGCATTTCCTTAGTGACCAGTGGAGACTGGAGACATGCACAAATAGTTAGGGCTTCCCATTGGTGTTCATGAGATAATGAGCTTTGAATTGTCTCTTTATTATCTCCATTTACACCAATGAGCATGGTGACAATGGCCACAGCACTTTGTATTGTCCAGCAGCTGACTCAGCCGCTCCAGTACACAAGCCCACACATACAGGTGTGCTTGTCCTATTGGCTGTGCTCGTCATTATTTTGGGTCGATTTCTATTGCCTTCCTAGGGCTGTGTCGTTCTGCATGTCACTGGATGAGAGTCAGGAGCCAGTTCTCCATTCTTGCCTCCCATGAATATGCCCACGCGCTGCCTCCCACCCACATCATCACAGCACCGATAGAAGTTTTCAGCCTCCTCCCTGACTCCTCTCTCTTCCTTTTCTTCATCGTCTCCTACCTTATCTGTCACGCTTGCTGCTGTAATTTATGTCCCTCGTTTTTCTGCTTTTCCTTCTTATGTGCCTCAAATCCACCTGCATAGAGCATATTTAAATCATTTCTCAGCATGTGTGCATTCACTTTATCAAAACACTTCATAAATGCAATTTTTTCTTCTATTGGTTTATAGATGCAAACCAATTATGTAATTTCAAGTAATATAAGTAATGTAAGTGATTTTGCTTCAAACATTATGAAGCAGGATACAACCAACTCATAATGCTGGGAATATTCCTTTACATTTATGCACCAGCCCACAGCTTGCCTTTGTATTATTTAGCCTCTGTATTGGACGTAGAGGCTCAGGTGGATGGGAGGAGGGAAGTTTTATCCCATCACAGCCAGTAGAGGTGCCTCATCAAAGACCTTCTGGTCCTGTCTGCTCCCCCAGGGCACCGCTGTTTTGCACGGCACATCAAACACACGAAAGAATAGCCTCCAATCACTGCCCTTTGGATTCCTCCTGCACACATTCTGATTGTTCTTTCCATCTGTGGTACTGTCACCTGTCCTTAACAGTGTAGTGATTTACAAATCTTGTTTGCCAAATATCCCTCATTGTAACATCTTTCTTATTCATGCCTGCCCTTTTTTGATTGAATATATGTTGTTTTATTATTGCTCAGTGTTTTATGTTGCACCTTAAGGCCGAGACAAGTTCCTACGTTTTTGAATTTTGTTCATTGACAATGGCAATAAACTTAACTTTCTGATTCTGATTCAAGTTTAGGAGTAGACTACACTGTGGCTCTTCCTCATCTTATTTAAATTTTCCACAGTGTTTTGTTTTGATTTTATGTTTTAGTTGCAACATATTAAATCTCAGGAAAAAAGACACATATCTAGGCAAGGCAAGGGAAGGCAAGGCAAGTTTATTTGTAGAGCACAATTCGTACACAAGGCAATTCAAAGTGCTTCACACAACAGGAAAAAATGCATTAAAATCACAAAGACATGGCAGAAATCACAAAATAATAGTTCAAGACATAAAAGAGAAGAGTGCAAAGAAAAGCATTTCAGTCATATGCACAGCCAAACAAAACAGTTTTTGGTAGTAGTTTGAGTAGAGGCCTGTCTCACATCCTCAGGAAGACTGTTCCAGATTTTTAGCTGCATAAAATTGAAACGCAGATTCCCCATGTTTAGTCCTGACTCTGGCACCAGCAGGAGGCCGGTCCCTGAGGTCCTCAGAGTCCGAGATGGTTCATATGGCACTAACATGTCCGAGATGTACTTTGGTGCTAGGCCATGGAGAGACTTGTACACAAGCAGAGCTGCTTTGAAGTCTATTCTCTGAGCCTCAGGGAGCCAGTGCAGAGACCTGAGCACAGGACTAATGTGATCGTACTTCTTCTGGTTCTAGTCAGGACCGAGCAGCAGCGTTCTGGATGTACTGCAGCTGTTTTACAGCTCGTTTGGAGAGGCCAGTGAGCAGGCCATTACAGTAGTCTAATCTACTAGAGACAAACGCATGGATAAGTCTCTCCAGGTCTGGTTTAGACACTATACTTTTGATTTTGGCAATGTTTTTTTTAGATGGTAAAAAGCTGCTGATGTGATTGATCTGACGTGGCTGTTAAAATTCAAATCTGAGTCCATTATTACCCCCAGATTTCTAACTTGATTTGTATCTATATTAGTTTGTTTTGGGTTTGAGCTGAAGTAAACCATGTATTTGGGTAGAGATGCATAAGTGGTGCATGCCTGTGTCTGCAGAGGAGCAGTCTGTATCTCTTATGTTATTTTATTCATTAGACGCAGTGGGACAGAAAAACAGGCTTGCGTTCAGTCAACAGTGCACAAACACATTCAGGTGGGCAGCAGGGCACACTCATTCTCTTATCTCCTTATTGCTTTGCATTGTTCATGATTGAGCCTCCTAATGGTTGTTGTTGTTTATTTATTCCCACAGTTTGAATGGTATGTCACTTGGGCTCATTACTGCTGTCTGAGGCTGTTAAACACAACCTTATATAGCAGCTCTACAGTCTTGTGAGGATTAAAGGGATGGAGGAGCTGGCTGCCACAGTATATATTTCTGCCTCTATAGTAGTGCTGTTTTGTGATGAACCGCTCTGGCCTACTTTTGGTAGGGGCAAGGAGGAGTGCACCTTGGGGGTGGCGCTGTTGAGGATATGCCTATGTACTCACTTGTGTATTTAAATATGTGACCATTGAGAACAGAGTATGCTCTGACCCAAGGATAGCGGTGCTTCCGCTGTGTGGTTCTTGTGTGGAGCGATGTTATGGGATTGAAAAGAAGACAATGAGTTCAATGTGGCGATAGAAAGCAGGCATCTTGAATGGGCCGTGCTCACCAGAGCTCCGTAATAGTCATTATACTGCCCTGCAGGACCAACATCTTCTGAATGAAGACTTTATCACACTGGTGCCTCCGGAAATGGAAACACATTTTTCCTCTGTCTATGGTATGGCACGCTTCCTTTTCCCATAGACCAGGCGAGGCCATGACAGTAGATAGATGCTCCAGAGCCGACTCCCTAAGCTGTCTCAACAATCGACATGAAGTTTAGTGTGATATCGAACTTGGTCTAATCTGTTCTTCCTTTAGTTCTGTAACTCTGTGATCTTTGACTAGTTTCACTCGCTCTCACTCTTCCAACTTTACGTTTTAATTATGCAGTTGGATCACAGAGCCAAAAGCTCAAGAATCAAGACATGCAGCAATAGCTCTTAACACAATACAAAAATAACTCTTTAGTATAACCTTCCATCATTGTGGAATGCCCTCCTCATTTGACCCATCCTTTATGTCCTTCATCAGTCAGGAGTGTCTGAATACATTGTCACTTTTATCCTGCTTATAGGACTACCCTGTAAATAATTTGAATTTTTAAATATTGATATAAATCACCATATCAGATGAACCCACAACGGGGGATTGTATGGTTGCTGGGACTTCTGATATATTTGTATTATATATATAAACCAAAGGATTGAAATTATTAAAATTTGTGTTTTACCCAGATTTCTCTATTTATTCCAGACTTTGCCAGTTTCCATCCCCAACCGGCTATTTGATTTGAGTGGAATAAAAAAAGACCCTACAACTACTAAAAGAAAAAGGGAGTTGGGGCCTACCTTGTCTGAAAAACTACTTTATTTCAGCTCAAATCAGAGCATTGCTGTACTGGTGTGACCTGGAGAACAAAGCACAATGGAAAAATATTGAGTGTAATGTTGTGCCGGAGGACCCAGTACAGACTTTACTGGCAGATGACAAACGGCTGAGTCATTTGGAGGAAATAGAGAATCCCTGGCTAAAATCTATTCTAACGACATGGAAAAAGCTAATCAAAACATATAAATTAAACAAAGATGCTAAAATCTTAAGATGGTTGGTTTATGACCAAAGTTTTAATCACCAACCTGAGATTTAAGATTTGGATAACAAGATCGTTTTTTTTTAAGAGATTGTAAAACAAAATCAAATGAAAAGCTTTGATATGTTGAAGGACTCCTTTGGCTTGGAGAAGCAAGACTTTTATAGATACTTACAATTAAGAAGTTATTACAATCAAGAAATAAAACAAAGTAATGATTATTATAACCCTTTGACTTTATTAAGGCATACAAATTAGAACTTTCAAGGGGAATAATATTGAAAGTATATACCGGTAAATGCATTAATTACCTGGACAGCCAATCTACTAAATACATTAAAATTAAATGGGAAAAAGAGGGTAATTTTGTTTTGCTGGAGTCTCCTGTTTTTTTATAACACCATGTCAAAGTGCCCACTACTCACAGGGAGGGGATGAGTGCTGGAGAAACTGTGGTTGCCAGGAGGCTCACCATTATCATGTGTTTTGGGATGGTCCTGTTACACATAAATATTGGACGGAAATTAACCAGGCAATGAAGACACCATCATCCCACTCAATTTCAGATGTGCATGTACCTGGGTCTTAAAACCCCTGCCATGGACAATATAGATGGATACCTTTGGAACATACTTCTGGTGGCCGGGAAAAAGGCCATCCCAAAAAAATGGATGACACAAACTGCATTGACTGATGACTAAGGACTGGACCACCACCATAACTACACAATGTGTAAAAATCACATACGGATTCAACCTGGAAACGAACAAATTTAAAAGACATTATTTGGAAGCTTTTATGCCTTAAAATTTCTTTTCATAGGATGCCCTTTTTTGTATATATATTTTTTGTCATCTTTTTTCTTTCATAGTGAATAATAAAAAAAAGGAAATAGTAAAAAAAACAAAAAAACAAGCGTAAATGGTAAAATAAAGGTTGCAGTAAACAAAGCCTTGAATGGACAGTTGCACAGTGAACATATGATATATGTACGTCTTCCCAAATAAATCACCACAGACATAAAACCAAAAAAGGTATTCAAACTATGCCCATTTTCATGTATTGCTGAAGTCAACAGCGCTAGCCATTTATTAATGTTTAGTGGGGACAGAAGTGTGAGTAAGCCCATTGCTCCGGGCAGTGCATGCACCTTCATCGTGAGCTCAGGCTCTCCCAATCACAGTGTGAGTTTGGAAATAATATGAAATGTTCTAAAATCACTTAAAATGTTGACATACACTGATGTAGCTTTAAAAATGTTCTAAAAAGTGTGACTATTAATTGCTTACATAGATTGTTAATCATAGTTAACTATTCTCCAGTATCTATAACAGGTTGAGTTCTTGCTTCATTATAAAATACAAGATGAGCTGTCATAAACCAAAAAAGGCTTTTTATTCCATGTTGTGTTTACATGCCTGATGATGGCAGTAGAATCTGCAGGGAAACTGTGAGGATTTATGCATTTTTGATGCAGCATGGGGAGGAGTAAAACACTGAAAAGGCTGCATGACCTACTTAGGAGCATGAATTCAGACAACTCGTCATGACACAAAGGAGAGGAATCTTTGCGGGTCTGTGTGACATGCAAAGCTTCACTCAGGCCTGTTCATTTTTGCTTTCTCTTGTGAGTGTGTCACTCATGTTTTCCGTGTGGCCATGCAAAGTCCTCACCACTCTTTTATTTAAGTGTCTCTTCATAACATTGTCCTGTAACTCTCAAGTCTCCAAATCCACTCAGGTGACACTAGAAACATCCAAAGAGAGCTTCACTCAGTGGCAATTTTCTGTATGACATTGCTTTGTACACAAATTAATTTTCTTTGCAGCCTAGCCCCTTGCCCCCTCCCTTTTTCATCACCTTCAACTTTTTCTCTGTTACTATGGTTACATAGCTTACATAGCTGTTATACATCAGCTTCTCAAACAAGCAGACAGGGCTGTCCACATGTTACTGTCCCTGTGGGTTGACACATCTCAGACCAGTCAATAAGCTATTCATTACTAACAGGTGGCACTTGGATTGAAGGCTTTAAGTGGAGAATTCATTTGTGCTGGAAATGAGCCATTGCTAGGTCCTGACCACCTGGTTGGATGGAGGCTCTGATTGATGAGTTCTGTGAGCACTGTTGGCACAGCCCCGCACTGCTTAAATATGCACTGGCAGATCAGGCTCTGCAGGATCTGTGTGTCTGCATGTGTTGGCATATAACACATTGAATAAGGAATATCGTGTTCATGAAAGCACAGCACTGTATGTGTTACAAGCATCCTTCACTTTCCAATAAGCTGTGTGTTCATTACTCTTGTGTCAAGGGGGTTTCAGCCCTTATTGAAACACATATTTACTTTTGTAAGCCCTGTCAACCAGAAGCATCCTCTATGATTAACCTACAACTGTTCTAAGCGAGTAGAATGCTGGAGTTTTAGGATGCAACAGACAATGCCATATTAACTTTACAGCAATAGAACTGTACGACTGAAAGAAGAAAAGTGAAGAGTGGTGAATGGTGATGTTGATTGAACCGAATCGTGTTTGGGGAGTCAAAAATGCTGGGAATTTGTTCTGCTGTAACAAGATTGATCAGCATGGACAGAAGAATCCCTTGGCTGCAGAGGCACACTTTGACTACGCTGGCCTATTTTGTACACACTACAATAGACACTTCGATAAAAGCATCTTAGACACTGGCCAGTTTATTGTATCCTCGATATCATAGTGTCACAAATTTGGTTAAAATTAAGATCATTGAACTCCATTTAGTATGGGATTACCTTTCGGTCTAGTTTTATAGCTCTGTGTTCCAGCTGCTTCTACCAGTGCCAAAAAACAACCTGCAATAGGCTTTACACAACTTTCTGCATTGAACAGATTGTTTGTCTGTCATGGTGTCTGTTTACTACTACTGTGACTTTAGCAATATCGGCCAATTTAGATCTATCTCAGAATTTAGTTTCTGCCTTTTTAAAAGTATATAAAGTATAAAATACTAGTTCTCTGTATTTGACAATCCTTTATTGTCAGCCTTTCAAGGGTGGGCGACCCCAGTGCAGCACCCGGAGACCCATCCCAGATCTTGAGCCATATTGCCTGGGGTAAACCCATCCAGACACAGGGAGAAACATGCAAACTCCACACAAAAGTCCTTGATACTGCTGATACTGCTGATACAGCCTGGGATTTGAACCCAGAGCCTCTCACTGTGAGGTGAGAGTGCTAGCCACTCAGCCACCATGCTGTTTTTTTTTATTGGCCAGAGTTGCTTACCCTGAAATATGCTTTTAATTTAATAAAGTGTGTCTTTAAACTGACAGAGACCAATCTTCGTCAGGGATGTTGTATCAGATCCTGGGCCCTGTCACAAACCAGCTTTGTGGGCCCGTAATGCATGTTCTCTATGAAAAATCCAGTTAACAGATTTTGTGAGGTCTCCGTCCTTGCACTGGGTTTGGTTAAATGAGTACCCCGAGGGCAAACTGCCTTCACTCAGACTGTGGCAGAGTATTAAAAGGTAAGAGGCCTGAATTCTACTGAGTGAACAAAACTTGCAATGAGAGACAGGAAAACAGCTGCCACCAAATGTAGACATCAAACTCCATCATGAGTCACTATGTGCACATGCAAAGGCCAGAAAAACTGGGCCTAGCCTATATATATCTATATCTATATCTATAGATATATTAATAATAATTAATACAACAATTATATATATATATATATATAGATATATATATATATAATATATATATATATATATAATATATATATATATATATATATATTATATATAGTTATATATATAGAGTATATATATATATAATAGTATGTATGTACAGTGCCTCTAGAATGTATTCACAGCACTTTGTTATCAAATTCACATTTTTTTGTTATCACAGCCTATTTCCAAAAAGGATTTACAGGTAATTCATTATATGCCTCAAAATTCTACAAACAATACCACATAATGACAACTTGAAAGAAGGTTGTTCAAATTCTTCATAAATGTATATAAAAATACCATGACACTCAAAATTTAGCTCATCCATGAGATGCTTCTACAACCTGTGGTAAATTCAGTTGATTGAAAATGATTAGGGAAAGCACTCACCTGTCATATAATAATGTCCCACAGTGCATATCAGAGCACACACCAAGCCATAGAGTCCAAGGAATTGTCAGTAGACATCCGAGACGGGATTATATCAAGGCACAGATCAAATCAGTGCAGAAACATTTCTGCAGCAGTGAAGCTTCCTATGAGCACAGTGACCTCCATCATCCATAATTGGAAAAAGTTTGGAACCACCAAGACTCTTCCTAGAGTTGGCCGTCCGGCCAAACTGGGCAGTCGAGGGAGAAGGGCCCTAGTCAGGAAGGTGAACAAGAACCTGATGGTCACTCTGAAAGATCAGGAGAAAGAACCTTCCAGAAGAACAACCATCTCTCTAGCACTCCACCAATCAGGGCTGTGTTGTAGAGTGGCCAGATGGAAGTCACTCCTTAGGAAAAGGCACATGACAGCCCGCCTGGTGTTTGCAAGAAGGCACCTGAAGTACTCTCAGACCATGGGAAACAAAATTCTCTGGTCTGATGAAACAGAGATTGAACCCTTTAGCTTAAATATCAAGCATAATGTCTGGAGGAAACAGGCACCACTCATCACCTGGCCAGCACCATCCCTACAGGGAAGTATGGTGGTGGTAAAATCATGCTGTGGGGATGTTTTTGAGCGCCAGGAACTGGGAGGCTATTCAGGATCAACAGAAAGTTAAATGCAGCAGTTTACAGAAGGATCTTTGATCAAATCCTGCACCAGAGCACGCTGGACCTCAGACTGGGGGGAAGGTTCATCTTCCAACAAGACAACGACCCTAAGCACACTGCCAGGATAACAAAGGAGTGGCTACAGAAAACTCAAGCAGAGCTCAGACTTGAACCCAATTGAACATCTTTGTAGAGATGTGAAAATAACTGTGAACCAGTGCTTCACCAACCAAACTAATTGGGGTTGGGAGGTTCTGCAAAGGAAAAACTGCCAATAAATATGTGTAGCAAGCTTGTAGCATTATACTCAAAAAGACTTGAGGCTCTAATTAGTTCCAAAGGTGCTTCAACGAAAGTATTGAGCAAAGGCTGTGAATGCTTATAAGTGCTATTTTTGGGGCTTTCTTTTTAATTGACTACTGTAGACTAGGACAAGAGTGATCTGATAGATTTGGGGGCATAACCAATTGAGCTTGGACGGTTTTTTTTAGTGTATGCCAAAATCTCCCTGCATGTAAACGTAGTGTATTCTCCCAATTGCTCTGTCGCTCATTTGAGTGGACAAGGCTAATATGATGTTCCACTAGCATGCTTTAGCTTGTGTAGTATTTTGAAATCCTATGGCATTTGGTCACACCTGCCCAGAGAGGGGGTCATCTTTGGGCTTGAGCTGATGACACTGATAGCCCCACATGTCGAAGGGGCTCTCCTCATTCCTGCTCTGTGCCCATGGCCTCACCATGGGTAAATGTACTTTGTTAGAGGCAGATTGCTTTGTGACATCACAGCAGACCCCCCTCCCCCTGCACAGCTCTGTGTTCAGTGCATGGATAGACGTGTGTGGGGCGATGGGACTCAGCTTGCCGATTTGTGTGCAGTAATTTGCCATTAAAGCAGGGACAGGTGCAGCTGCCTGTGTTTGTGGCTCTAACAAGGCATTTCATCATGGTTATCTTGACATACAATCGCTCCTGTTCCACACATGCTTCACACATAAGCCTAAAGCCACGTCTATACACCATCAATATTGTTTTATTATATTTTGCTGTATATTTAGTCTGCTTTTATTATTTATTTTATATCTATGAATTGGAAGAACCTCTCATTTGAACTTTGTATCTAAATTGTACAATGAGCAGTCTCTCCATATTAAACCCAATACCTACATATTTAACCCCAAAACTCCAGTGATATTATAAGCCTTCACAAACAATGATTTGGATTTTTGGTAAAATTCTATCTTGTTGGATGGGCCATTATCTCCTGAAAAGAGTCTTAAAACTGTATGGCTCTATCAACTCACTTTGTGGCAGCACTAACAGACAGTTTATCCAGTGAGTGATTTATCAATTGCACAATAACAGTTGGCTAATGTCATTGTGCAGTGATGAGTCAATAAGAAATACTCTGAGCTGCGTTCTGTAAAGTTCACCATGAAGCAAATGCAATGGAGACAATGTCTGGAGTAGGAAGCGTCAGTCCCATCAGTAATATTGTCTGAAAGGTAAGGGCCCTAGTGCAAACTCCAAATGTCAGACTGCCAAAGAGACAATATGTACAGTAACATGTTATGAGCACTGGTCACAAAGAAGCTGCTGTTGTAACTACAATTACATTACATTTTTGAACCAGTCCTGTTCCTGTACATTTCTATGTTTTCCTCAGAGTGTTACACAGAGTATTGTGTGTGTCATTTTTGGAAGCAAGATTTCTTATAAATGTTGATTTACATTTCTTTTACAATGCCCGATACAATGTCCTTTAAATTACACATTTTAGTACTTTAATGTAGCATAATTTTCATAAGATAAGATAAGAGAACCTTTATTAGTCTCACGATGGGGAAATTCCAGAAATTCTTGATTAGAGCAGAATAGTAAATACTGATTGTCTAAGAGCAAGTACTGCCTAATGAGTGTCTAAATATAGCTATCTGTACACAGTCCTGGAGCGACATCCATATCTGATGCACAAAGTGTGGATTTGTCACACTGTTGGCATGACAACTCTGTGGTCAAAACGCACTGAACAGCTTTGACAGATTGTGTGCATGTGAGCCCATCTGAAGTCCAACAGGATGGAGCATGTTAGGAAACAGCTTCTGTTCATCTCCCACTAACGACCACACATTCTGCTTTAGTATGACGATGATTAACTGCTGACTGCCACTCATTTGGTTTTATAAGCTCCATAACCTTCTGTATGCGGAGATCAGCCGCAGTCCTGTGTGTCTACAGAAAAGCACGTGCGCGCATCCTGCTGGTTCTGTTTATGAAACGGTAAAGCAGTTTATCTGCCATGAAGGTTGTGGAGGAACGTTATCATAACCACCTCCAGGACATTGTCAGGGAGCACAATAAATCTGCTTAAAACTGTGCTATCACCAAGCTCTATTGTACTGACAATGACAGCTTTGGTTGCCCACATACACTTTCTGTTGCATGGTAACCAGTTGAATGTCTGAGCAACATTTCTATCATATACTCAAGGAAATAAAATTGTTTACAAAAGGCTTCTTCTTTAATGGTCTCTTGTGGTCGTGTTCATGAACATTCCATAATATGATGTTAGAATTTCAGACCAACGGCAGGTGCCGGCTGTGAAGCTTGTTTGAGTCAATTTATGAACAAACAAAAGGCAGTGCTGTTTCCTCTTGCATCCAATGATTGCCGTCCTACTTTAGAATATAATTGACGGTGGTGAGTTCTGTACCCTTCTCCTGTAATGAACCTTAGAGCTGAATGATAAACTGAGTTTAGAGGCTTTTAAGGACGATTGTAGTAGAATGCAAATATATATGTAATAGCACCATAATCCGAGAGAAATGTAGCTTGGATTAACCGTTTTCTACAATTAAGAGGAATGCACTTTTTATTTCCGAAGAAGAATGAAAACCAGTTTTAAATATTGTCAGCTCTTGTATATGTTTGTTGAAAGAGAGTTTATTGTCGATCCAGATGCCCAAGTATTTATAGTAGATTGCCTGTCCAAAAAAAAAGTTTGAATTGTTAGGAACAAGACTGGAGGACCCAAAAAGGCAGAATCACAGTTTATTCAGCAGAATTGCATAATCTGCATACGAGTGGATGCTACTGTGTTTTATTATTTCCAATTTATATAAATTGTAAATAGTCGTGGTCCAAGGATGGACCCTTAAGGAACATCTTTGTTGAAATAAGAAAAAGCCATCAGTAGAAACAGCTTGAGCTCTATTTGTGAGGTAACCTTCAAACCACTTTTTTGCATTCGTCTCAAACCCAATAGCATCCAGACGATCCAAAAGAATATAATGATTTACAGAATCAAAGGCTTTGAACAAAAACAGCAGCACATACATGATTATCCAACCTAATAACAATGTAATTTATAACTTTGGTAGCAGTTGTTATAGTACTACATGGTATAAAACCGGACCTGTGGCTATTCAAAATTTTATATTTGGTTAAGAACGCACACACCTGGTTACTTATCAGCCTCTCCTAGAGTTTTGTTACGGAGGAGAATTTTGAGATGGGACATAAATGATCTAAATCATTTTTCAGGCCTCCTTTATGCAAAAAGTGAACAAAAGCAGTTTTCCATAGTAAGGGAATACTTTTTATTACATTTATATTACTTACTTAAATAATTGTATTCTAAATAATGACTTCATTAACTAACTATATATATATATATATATATATTTATATATATTTTGGTGAAATTATATTTACATGTTTTGATGAGTGAACTCAAAAAGGCTTTGCAGCATGTTGCCTCACTTTTTTAAATTGGGTAAATTTTAATTTTCTTTTTAATTTTAAAAATGTAAACATTGCAAGTACAACAGAAGTAGAACATTAAAGCCCATGTATTAAATCTGTAATTCCATATTTAAATGACATAACATGGCAGTTACAATCTAAACCTACACTAAACTCAAAGTTTATTATTATTTATGTTGGTGTTTTTTACAGTTTTGTTTTCACTTGAAAATGTACTTGCAATTTTATGTACAGATTTGAACAATATCTAAAAAGATAAAATGTAAATACAGGTTAATTAAATTTTTAATGGTGTGTCTGACAGATAAGGTTTTTGTTGTTGTTGGGCGGACCTGTCGCTGATGGCGAGCCACAGCACTGGTTGATTGGATCCTTTGCTGCTCTGTGCAGTGTGGTAGGCCCACTGCAACAAGAACTTCTCCAGCGTGTCCTGGGTCTTCCCCGGGACCTCCTCCCGGTGGGATATGCCCGGAACACCTCCCCAAGGAGGCGTCCAGGAAGCATCCACACATGCCCGAGTCACTTCAGCTGGCGCCTCTCGACGTGTAGATGTAGTGGTTCTACTCTGAGCTCCTCCCATGTGTACCCAAGTACCCAGCGGGGGAAACTCATTTTTACCACTTGTATTCGTGATCTTGTCCTTTTGATCGTTACCCAAAGCTCATGACCATAGGTGAGGGTAGGAACGCGACCGGTAAATCGAGAGCTTTGCCTTTCAACTCAGCTCCATCTTCGCCTCAACAGTCTGTTTCCCTCACTCGTGAACAAGATCCCGAGATACTTGAACTCATCCATTTTGGGCAAGGATTTTCCACTCACCTGGAGGGGGCAGGCCACATTTTCCGATTGAGAACCATGGCCTTGGATTTGGAGATGCTGATTATCATCATTCAGAAAAAAGTATTTTTCAAGTTAAATTATAATTACTTGTGAAACTATTGTTGATGTATTTATTTCCCCATAGTTTTTATCTGTTTAACCAAATATTTGATTATCTTATGTATGAACATGATCATGCTGTTCACTGTTATTAATGCACTAGTTTTAATGGGATTACCCACGTAACTTACTCAACAGAGAATAGCCTAAAAATAAAATGTGATTAAATTTGATAAACCTGCAACATCAAACTGGGAAATGTGTTAGTTATAAGAATTATTTCTAATAACTAAAACAGCTAATTATTTAGAAAATAGAATATAGTGGGTACAACGTAATAATAGAAGTAGGCCAATAAGATTATCAACACTTCCCATGTATCTCTTCCAAATACTGTATTAGTTGTAAGTTTATTTGTAGAGCACAATTCGTACACAAAGGCAATTCAAGGTGCTTCACACAACAGGAAAATAAATCATTAAAATCACAAGGACAAGAGAGAAATCACAAAACCTTAATTTAAAGAAATTTAAAGGTGCCATTTTCAGGCTATCCGTCAAATAGTTTAAGACATAAAAGAGAAGAGTGTAAAGAAAAATCATTTCAGTCATATGCCAAACTAAAAAGTTTTAGCTTAGATTTGAACATTGCCAGAGTAGAGGCCTGTCTCACATCCTCAGGAAGACTGTTCCAGATTTTAGCAGCATAAAACTGAAACGCAGATTGCCAATGTTTAGTCCAGACTCTGGGCACCAGCAGGAGGCCGGTCCCTGAGGTCCTCAGAGTCTGAGATGGTTCATATGGCACTAGCATGTCCGAGATATACTTTGGTGCTAGGCCATGGAGAGACTTATATACAAGCAGAGCTGCTTTGAAGTCTATTCTCTGAGCCACAGGGAGCCAGTGCAGAGACCTGAGCACAGGACTAATGTGATCGTACTTCCTGGTTCTAGTCAGGACCCGAGCAGCAGCGTTCTGGATGTACTGCAGCTGTTTTACAGCTCGTTTGGAGAGGCCAGTGAGCAGGCCGTTACAGTAGTCTAATCTACTAGAGACAAACGCATGGATAAGTCTCTGTAAGTCTGGTTTAGACACTATACTTTTGATTTTGGCAATGTTTTTTAGATGGTAAAAAGTTGCTGATGTTATTGATTGGCTGTTAAAATTCCAGAGTCCATTATTACCCCCAGATTTCTTACTTGATTTTTAGGTTTTAGAGCGAGACTCTGGAGATGACTGCTAACACTTTCTATTTGTTTCTGTGGGCCAAAGACTATGATTTCAGTCTTGTCTGAGTTCAGCTGGAGAAAGTTGTTTTTGCATCCACACACTGATCTGTTGGATGCAGTGACAGAGTGAATCCACTGGTCCATATTCACCTGCCGTCAGTGAAAACATAGATCTGAGTGTTGTCTGCATATTTGTGATAGGACACATTCTCGCTGCGTATCAACTGACCTAACGGCAGCATGTAGACGTTGAATAGAAGGGGTCCCAGGATTGACCCTTGGGGCACACCACAGGTCAGGGGCATCTGGTCTGAGACACAGTTACCAACTTCAACAAAGTACTTCCTGTCTTCCAGATAGGACTTTAACCAGTTTAGGGCAGTGCCAGTGGTGCCCACCCAGTCCTCTAGTCTCTGTAAGAGGATCCCATGATCAACAGTGTCAAAAGCAGCACTCAGATCTAACAGAATTAAGACTGTGGCTTTGTCCGCGTCAGTGTTCTGGTGGATGCCCTTTGTCACCTTGACAAGAGCAGTCTCAGTGCTGTGATGAGGTCTAAAACCTGACTGGAAAACATCAAATGAGTTGTTTATTAAGAGGAAATCAGTGAGCTGTTGGTAAACAGACTTTGCCCCAAAATGGCAGATTAGAGATGGGCCGGTAATTACTCAGTAGTGCGGCATCAAGACTGCTCTTCTTCAGGAGAGGTTTTAATGACCGAAGTTTTCAAAGACATTGGGAATGTTCCAGATTGAAGCACATGTTAACTACGCGAGTGAGTGGTGCTAACAAACTGTTCAGCACAGACTTTAGAAATGTGATGGGTAACACATCGAGGCAGCATGTAGATGAACACAGACTGGTGATGATCTGGACAGTTTTGTCAGTTACAGGTGCAAAGTGAGTCAGCTCTAAGTGCGTAGGTGGTTTTGGGTTATTTTTTGCATTGTAGAATTTATAGCGTTTTTAATGCCCTGAACTTTGTCATTAAAGAATAATGCAAACTCATTACACTTGGATATGGAAATGAGCTCTAACGGCAGCTGAGCTGGAGGGTTTGGGAATCTGTTTTCTGTGGCAAACAGGACACGCGAGTTGTTACTACAGCTTCCAATTATTTCAGAAAAATATCCTTCCCTAGTTCTACATAAGATGAGGTTGTACATATACTACTTCTATCTGTAAATCTCCTTTTGAACCTGGAGCTTTGACTCGCGCCATTTTCGTTCGGCCAGGCAGCACTCCCTTTTCTGTGCCCTGACCGAATCATCATTTCTCCATGGCGCCTTCTGCTTATTTTTGAAAAATGTTAGCCTTCATAGGGACAATGGTGACGAGAACATTCAAAACACTAGATGTAACAGAGTTCAACAAATCATTTACATTAGAACATGAGACATTTTCAAAGTTTATCATTTCCATAAACAATTTTCCTGTGCTGTCATTTATGTGTCTCCTCCGGACAACTGCAGGACCAAATAAGACACAGAAGTGATCAGACTGAGCAACATCTAACACATTGACGTTTGAAATATTAACCCCCTTTTGTAATTAGAAGATCTAGAGTGGACCCTCTGCTGTGGGTGGGGCCACTCACGTGCTGAGTAAGACCGAACGTTTCAAGGACAGCATGAAGCTCTGAAGCGTTTCTGTCACAAATATTATCAACATGAACATTGAAATCACCTGTTATAACCAAACAATCAAAGTCTGTGCATACGACTGAAAGCATCTCAGTAAAATCATCAATAAAACTTTGGCAGTGCTGAGGAGGCTTGTATAAAACAATAAAGAGAATGGATGGAGACTGTTTTAGCTCAATTTTGAAGGATACATACTCAAATGTTGAAAACACCCCAAAGGACAACCTGTGGGTAACTTTTTCATCTCTATCAAAAGCACACACACCTCCTCCCTTTTTGTTTTCTCGTGTTTCAGATTCAAACTTAAAGTTGGGTGGAGCAGATTCTATTAGAACTAAATTTCCCGTGTTTTTTGTCAAACCATGTTTCAGTTAAAAACATAAAATCAAGATTATAAGTAATAATCATTTTATTAATTAATGATTAATTAATATTAGTAAAATAAGCTTGACTTGAGACTTTGAGAAAGTCCCGTTTCTTTGGTTCACATCAACAACAAAATGCTTTGTGAAGGATTGCGCTATGTCTCCTCCTCCTGCTCATCATAGATTACTTTCTCTCCTCTCTTTCCTCCCTGCTCCTCTGTACGTCTCTCTCTCTCCTCCCTCCTTCGGCTCACGTTTTCAGCTCTCACTGTGGCCCCTGTGCGCTCCAGCAACTCGACATCTACACTCATGGGAAAGTGGCCGAAATAACAACTGTATTCGCGTTGACTGTAGCTCGCGGTTCCCTCACGCTGGTTTTATTTAATCTTATTTTAAAGATTTTTGGCCCGTAGGCTTTATTGGACAGGAGAGAACAGTGTGAAATGGGGGATGAGAGCAAGGGGGAGGATATGCAGTAAATTGTCAGAGTTGGGATTCAGCACTGCGGCCGGCTGCACTTGGAGCCTGACATACGTGTGCCGTGCCTTAACCACTCGACCACCGGGCAGCACTCATGCTTGTTTCAAACAGATAAAGCTTTGGGATCCGAGATTGCCTCCGAGATTGACCGGTTGATCGCGATCGACGTAATTGGCACCTTGGGCCTATACTGTGTAACATTTTTATGTAATTACTTGGACAAATATCATACACCAGGAGTATAACATAGTCATAGAAATACATACCCACTGAAATATCAAGCTAATTTTGACATAAAACTGCAAAAAATACACATACCTTAAGTGCTACAAGTCTAGTCAACATGGCTACTGTGAGGAGGTTGGGAAACCCCTTACATTTTGTTATTGAGCATATACGAACAAATGAATTTGAGCTTTCAACTAGGGATTTGAGATAACAAGTTCTTGCAACATATCATCTTTTATCCATTGAAAAAACTGTAATATAGTTGCATTGAATGGCTTTTGTGCATTGACTTTGACAACTTTTATAAAGTTAAAAAGTTAAATGAACTAATAATTTTGAGTTCTGTTAACAAAATGCAAATTGAGTTTTTAACAGTGTATAATTTACAGATTATGTCTACAAACTTTGACAAGAATCAGGCCTGTGTGTTAGAATGATCCTACCACTTTTTGAAGCTATTGGACTGAAAAATGATTTTTTCACAACTGCATCCGTCTACTTCCAGGGTAATTTTTAGTTATTTAATAAGTATAGTATAATTTTGGTTATTCTTTTTAAAAGACAAAATAGGTAAGGTTAAGGTTTTGGCAGCAGTTGTCAAGCGTCCTCGGACATGAAAGCTCATGCTCTCACATGTCTGGGGCTCCAGGAACCCATGGCCCGACGTGGCCAGGCTGGCAACCTGTCTGGTTCACAACCACAACAAGTACATACATACATACCTTCTTGGGAAGGAACTGGTTGAAACAAGGAAACAAACATACATACATACATACCAAGGAACTGGTCAATTTTAACCTGATCCATGGCTTTGTTCAATGTTGTTTTAAAAATTAAATCTGCATTAAAACAATTAATAGACTCATGACACATTAGGTGTTAGTGGTAACATGGTAAAATGGTAGTGTGTGTGTGTGTGTGTGTGTGTGTGTGTGTGTGTGTGTGTGTGTGTGTGCGTGCGTGCGTGTATATGTGTATATATGTATGTATATGTTTGGGTTTGAGAAGTGTAGTAGTGTAGATGGTGACAGAGAGGGAAGGTAGTCAACACAGAATGAGTCTCACTCCCAGAAGGAACAATAGCAGACATTGAGGATGGTCCCAAGTACCTTGGAATACCACAGGCAAAAGGCAAACTCAAAGAGGTAACAAGGAAAGCGGCAACAGCCAAATACCTACAAGTAAGGCAAGACCTTAGAAGTCAGCTCAATGGCAAGAACAATAAACAATAAACAGTAAGCAATAAACAGCTACGTCCAGCCAGTGAAGCTCCTCACCATGCATGGAGGGTTCCACCCCACAATCCAGCACCCTGAGACTGTACACTAGCCGTAAGGAAGGAGGCCGTGGACTAGTGAGTGTGAGAGCCACTGTCCAGGATGAAACATCCAAGATCCACAAGTATCCACAAGGACAAGACCCCAACAGATGACATGCTCAGTGAATGTCTCAGGCAATGGGGAACAGAGGATGAGGTGCTGGAGGAGGGACCATCATGGGAGGACAAGCCCCTACATGGGATGTACCACAGGAACATAACTGAAGTGGCTGATATCAAGAAATCCTACCAATGGCTAGAGCGGGCCGATCTGAAGGACAGCACCGAGGCACTCATCATGGCTGCACAGGCACAGGCCCTGAGCACCAGAGCAATAGAGGCCCAGATCTACTGAGACAATCTAGCACATAACTGCAGGGTGTGAGGTACTGACAAGGAAAGCATGGAGTGCCATAACCAAGTGGCTGGCATAGTGTACAGGAACATCTGTGCGGAGTATGGACTGGAAACCCCAAGGTCAAAGTGGGAAACACCCCCAAAGGTGGTAGAGAATGACTGAGCCAAGAACCTGTGGACTTCCAGATACAGACTGACAGAATGGTAATGGCAAACCAACCAGACATTGTGGTGGTGGATAAACAGCAGAGGAGAGCCGTTGTGGTTGACGTGGCGATACCAAGTGATGGCAACGTCAGGAAAAAGGAACACGAGAAACTGGAAGAATACCACGGGCTCCGAGAAGAGCTAGAGAAGGTGTGGATGGTGCCCGTGGTCATTGGAGCACTCGGGAAGTGACCCCCAAACTGGAGGAGTGGCTACAGCCGATCCCTGGGAAAACATCAAACATCTCAGTCCAGAAAAGTGCAGTGTAAGAATAGCTGTGATGATGTCTCCTTTAACAATCAATTGTGAAAAAAAATAATTTTACTGGGTAGTTTTTTATTTTGTATGGATGAGTTCAGTAATTACCGATATATTATCTATGAACCAGGTCAAAATTTATGCAATCTGAGAGGGAAATTCTACAAATAACTATGACCTGTTCACCTGAATTCAAACGATGGACAGTTTAGATTGAACATATTCAGCTCACATTAGGAGTTGATATCTGTCTTCTTGGTTCTTCTGAATTGTCCTGAAACTACAGCAGTGTGTTGTCCAGAGAGTAAACATCTGCACTGCAACTTGAATGCCCTATAAATATGACATTAGACGTTATTGCTTTAACTGAAGGCTCTTATTCTAACACAATTTTCAAATCAAAGTACTGTTTTGCACACACTCCAATAGGACATTTGATTTTCAGTTCAATCTCCAGTGCTGAGGCCCACTGTGCTGCTGCTGGGTGGGAAATCTCATTCAGCTGCCGGCCGATGGCTAACAAGGTCAAATGACTCTCTAGATGAGATGGACTGTGTCAGAGGCACAAACACACAGCGCACCTGCCATTCAGGGTGCAGTGCCTCTCTGCAGCTGCACACCGCGCCTTGGATGGAGTGACAGTAATAGAATACTGAGGGAGAAGTGTTTAGTGCTGATAGAAATATCATTATACTCTATGGAAATCAAGAAATCACAGCAAAACTCAGTTAGTCAGCTCATGTGGCAATCAATAGAAACCTACACACTTTCTCTTTGATTTCACTCTCTCTCTCGTTACACACTCTTTTTCCAGTTGCTATAGTGACATGAATTGGCTGCATTTTGCAGCAGTGGATCAGAGCGGGGGCCTGCAGCTTGAGAACTGTATTGTTTTACATGAGTCTTTGAATAGATGCATATAGACTGGGCTGCAATTATGCAAAGGTTAAAAAAACTCTCTGACTATAACAAGTTAAATGGTAATTAGTGTTAGGTCAGTTCCATCAGCTAATGTATACATTGTATACATTGTATACATTACTGAAAATAAAGTAACAAAATATAATTACACTTTGTCTTTCTTACAATGTATGTTTAGAACTGTAAGGTGTTCCTTGTTTGATTGATTTTTTGCCCAGTAGGCTTTCTTAGACAGGACAGCTGAGCATGAGGTGGGGATGGCCGGGATTCGAACTCACAAAACTGCATCCGCCTGCACGTGGAGCCTGGCATGTGTGCTGCCGCCTTAATCACTCGACCACTGTTTCACAAATCTAAAGTACATTTTCTCTCTTCCACAGTGTGACAACGCCAAGGGACTGCGAGCCTTTTTTGATGCCATATGCTACGGCCCCAAACACCTGATGATTTTTGGGGGTGTCTGCCCGTCTGTGACCTCCATTATTGCAGAATCCTTGGAGGGATGGAACTTGGTACAGGTGGGTTGGCATTTATTATTGTTGGTCCTCTTTGAGATGAATGCCTGTGCCAACACATTTGCAGAATACAATGCAGGATGTACACTTTTCTTCCTGATTTGTATATGTACTATAAAACACATTACTTCTTACACTGCCACTTGAAATGCAGGATTGTGCCCACGGTCCTGGTCTTTACAGGCTAAACGTTAGCACAATGCTTTGACTCAGATGTTGAGATACAGACACCTATTCTTTTAAGGGAATGATTCAATAGGCAACTTCACTGCACTCGAAATAGCTTCTAGTTGTTTTCGGGATCATTAATTCATATTTAAAATTAAGGGGGAAAAAGCCTGGCTGATGATGAAGGTCATTGATTTGTTGCCATTATGTTGATAGAAAGATATTTTAGAAGATGTTTTCAACGCAATTGCTCTAGTTTGTTTCATTGCACAGACCACACAGTTTGACACATTTATTCTTTTTAGACTAATCTGTTTTTCAAACAACAATTAATAATGTTAGGCTTTCAGATATAGCTTGGTTTTGTGGGGCACCCACATGAACAGATGGTGTTTTAAATTAGGCTATGCCAGAGGCCTGTTTCAGTATTTGTCCAAGGCCAGAAGAGGGTCGATCTGAACTTAAAGTGCTTTCTTCTTAAGCTTTGTGTTGGGTTGTGTGCATACACTTGTCTCACATTTGTCACAGTATCGAGCTGAAGTAAAATGACGGCACAGTAGAGGAAAATGGTGGATGGGATCATGGCTGATGGGCAGATGGCGCCACATGGATGGAGGCAGTGACAGAGGAACAGGGTGACGGCAGCAAACACTGAGCTGAAAAGTGGGATTCAAAGAAACACTGCGAGAGGCAGCTGTGTTTGTGAGCAGCCATCAGCCACAAATGCCTCTGATTGGACTATTTTATTTTCAACACACAATGCTTTGGTTTGGCAGCATTTTGACAGCAGTGTGATTAATCTTGTGTTTTCCTCACATGACGTGGATAAGAAAGCATTTGGCTCAGACCTGAAAGCGTAGCTGGCACAGGTATCTGTTCCCACCAAACATGCTGGTATTTGGTGAACTTATGAGTGGCCCTCTGGCTCTCTAAACTGAGCTCTATTTTGTGTAGATGGCTCATTGACTGTCAGGAAGTAGCCCCAGCAACCCCCTTGCAACTCATTGGCCCCTTAATCAGCGGTGCCACTGTTCACTTTCATCCACATTGAATATGTCGCGAAAACTTGCCTCCCAATCATCTTGTGCATTACTTATTTTTTTTACTGTTTGTAGTTTGAAACAAATGTTCTAGCGAAAAGGAGGACACATTTAATATCTAGCAATTATGTGAACAGTCATTTTGTAATTGTTTTCTGTCTTTACATAGTTAAATCCATTATAGAAGGTATGAAATGTTATGAGGCATGTTACCAAAAAGGAGACATAAAGCAAATACTGATGTGCATTTGAAGCCTGTTCTTCTTGGATACTTGCTCTATTGATTACCAGTTCTTCATTAACCGGCTGTTTGGATGAAGGGCAATCTAATCACAGTCAACTTGTCTTTGTTTGAAACCTGCTCGAACCCTTTTGGTTTTTTCACCCTCCTCACAGAGTGCTTCACAGAGTCTTTCAATAAAACATGTGACACTGTCGTATTCTGCCTTGCTTACGTCAGAGCCTCCTGTGCACTTCATCTATCTTTCATTACTTTGAAAGTTTAAGCTAAAATCATGCATAGAAGTGAGAGTGTCAAAGCAAATAGGTCTATCAATAACGCTTCATCATCTAAGTTTGGTCAATTCAATTTCTATATTTTTGTATTTTTTTGTTGCCATAATTTTATTAGTCAGTGTTGAAAGCCATTTTAAGTATAGGTGGAGGTGTTTGTTTAGGTTTGTTTTGGATTTTTGTGAAATATGTAGCAGGATTACAAATAGTTACAAAGTAAAATGAAATTACATGTCAAATTGTCTCAGTGTCTCTCTTTCTTGTGCTCAAAGGAAT